>VMBQ01016139.1:15000-18098 GCA_007657795.1 Dreissena rostriformis | reverse complement strand
TGCAACATTCAAGAAACCATACGTCTTCTCTTTTACTTTCATCACAAAAACGGTGCGTACATAACGTGACCTTGTTTTGCTTTCGAAAAAAGAAACCGTTGTAAACATCGACACACGTCAACAACAACATGAATCGACTGAACAATGATTGGCTTTTTGTATTCAAATCATAGAAAACTATAACTCTTAACATAAATAAAAGTATTTTGCAAAAAACTTAACCTATCCGCTACTCACTAAAATCCGCTATACACCAATCGACTGTATGGGTCAGTACAACATATAAGATTTCATCATCATGTCAATTAGTTTTTTTGTACAAGCATTTTGTAACAAATTTTTGTTTACTGTCATAACTATTTGTCAATTAGTTTTTGACAATTTGATCAAAACTTACCTTTATTTCTGGATGAGATGATCTCTTTATTTTGGGCATTGATAATTCTCAGCAATTTGTTTTCCAATTAATAGTCATTATAAATTCACATCGCCAATGGTTGTTTGCAAAAATCTAATTGGCTATTGACGAATGGTACTGTTATTGTGATGGACTATCGTGTCCTTTTGAATATTTCCAAACCCTCTCCATCAACGACAAGCCAGTGGAAATCATTTTTCAAAGATATNCAGTCTCTCACTTACCCGAGAGTGATGGCTGTACAGACTGCTGTGTATTTGATTTCGTTCGGTTTCTGTCATGCTAAGATCAGTGCTTCCTTCTTCCATTTTCTTCTGGCTGTAAGAACACGTTTATTTTAACATTTAAAACAAACTAAACGGGAAGATGTGGTCAACTCCGAAGTTAACTTGTATACCCAAACATTTCAATTCCTAAGTGATTGATCTTACATTCAGCGTTTTTGCATTTGTAATGATGATATGAAAAAAAAAAACATCTCAAACGTTTTCAAAATAGTCTATACTTAATTAATTAGAGTCTTGATCGGCGACACGAATTACCCAAATCTACCCAAATCTTCCCAAATCTACCAAAATCTACATCAAATATACCCAAATCTTGTAAAAATAATAATTTTACATCATGTAAGTGTAATGCTTCATCTTTACTCGTCACAAATGTTTAATTTCCCAATAAAAATACTTTAAATCAAATATAGGTTACACACCACTTACTATTTGATCTTCCCAAATCTACCCAAATCGGCATCAAATATACCAAAATCTTTTTAAAATAATTATTTTACATCTTGTTTGTGTAATGCTTCATCTTTACTCGTCACAATCACAGGCGCTCGATGGCAATGACTCAATCATTCGACTATCCGTTGCGATTTTTTTTTGAAAATGCAGCTGCAGTCGTGATTTTTTATAAACCTGTTTATTATAATGCATACACATACTAAATCAATAAAAATCTTCCGACAAAACGTCTTCTTAAAAAAAAGATAGTTCGACTATGTATATAATTATTGACAATGATTATATACATAGTCGAACTATCTTTTTTTTAAGAAGACATTTTGTCGGAAGATTTTTATTGATTTAGTATGTGTATGGATTATAATAAACAGGTTTATAAAAATCACGGCTGCAGCTGCATTTAAAAAAAAAGTCACAACGGATAGTCGAATAATATGATTGAGTCATTGCCATCGAGCGCCTGTGGTCACAATGTTTAATTTCCCAATAAAAATACTTTAAATCAAATATAGGTTACACATCACTTACTATTTGATCTCCCAAAATCTAGCCAAATCTACATCAAATATACCAAAATCTTTTTAAAATGAGTATTTTACAACTTGTTTGTGTAATGCTTCATCTTTACTCGTCACAATGTTTAATTTCCCATATGAAATACTTGAAATCAAATATAGGTTATACATCACTTACTATTTGATCTTCATAAATCGTTCCAAATTCACACCCAAATCTGCATCAAATATACCTAAATCTTTTAAAAATAATTATTTTACATCATGTTTGTGTAATGCTTCATCTTTACTCGTCACAATGTTTGATCCCCCCCCCAGAAAAATACTCAAAAAAAGACATGGAATAATAACATATGCATAATACTCATAATCATAATTATATTAGTAATAGTAATAATAATAATAGTAATAATAATAATAATAATAACATTTTATTAGTATAATGTATGACATGTGTTTCTTTCCATTGTCCATACATAGAAGGGCGTTGACAATATGAGTTGGCGCTGATTGGTGGATATTTATATTAGACCAATTGGCGTCGGCTTATGTTGTCAACGCCCTTCTATGTAGGTCAAGCCGTTTTCGTATAGTAGTAGTTTCAGAGTTTATTACAGGTCCATGCACGCCCCTTCACGGAGTCATTATAGATGGACCTGCCCCTGTGACCTTTCAGGGGAGAAGGATTAATTTTGAGCCAAAGTAGGTCAAATTTACCCCGGGTATTCGCCAAAGATATAATTTAGATCCAAATTTACCAATGCACGGTGGCCAATGAGACCTTAATGTGCACTGGTAAAAAAAAAAGACAATTACAAGACAATCCTGTCTGTACGCCACCGCCAAGGGAGTACAAGCTCACCGCTCTGCCTTTATGGCCCCTCTCGCTGACACCGGCTGTCGTCNTCACAACACATATATTTTATTACTGATGGACATGTTTAACACCTGAAATGGGAAGAGATGGCAGAACGCAAGGTCCTGGCTCTGAAAAGAATAACATTGTAATAAATTTTGTGTTACATATTAATTATAATAATAAAAAACATTATTAAGCAACAATACGAGTGTTATTTGTATGTTGTGTTTTTTTTTCTAAATTTTGTTTGTATTTAGATCGACGTTAGGTTCATAAAAGATAAGAATGATTGCAAATTAAAATTTAATACTAATAAACATACCTCATCGTAGTGGAGCCATGTGAACGAATCAAACCAACTAGATTGGAATGAACGCTGTTCTGGCTTTTTCTTCCCGAATGTACGCTTAGGAAAAGCAAAATTTCGAGGCTGATTAGGAATACTCATTTTGAACATTAAACAATTACATATATGATATTGTTTCAATGATTTCTAATCAAATAATAACTGTTATACTTAGAGAACAAAAATATTTTCAATCAAATTAATGTTTTTCATGCGT
>VMBQ01016139.1:0-12500 GCA_007657795.1 Dreissena rostriformis | reverse complement strand
CTGTCTGTCTGTCTGTCTGTCTGTCTGTCTGTCTGTCTGTCTGTCTGTCTGTCTGTCTGTCTGTCTGTCTGTCTGTCTGTCTGTCTGTCTGTCTGTCTGTCTGTCTGTCTGTCTGTCTGTCTGTCTGTCTGTCTGTCTGTCTGTCTGTCTGTCTGTCTGTCTGTCTGTCTGTCTGTCTGTCTGTCTGTCTGTCTGTCTGTCTGTCTGTCTGTCTGTCTGTCTGTCTGTCTGTCTGTCTGTCTGTCTGTCTGTCTGTCTGTCTGTCTGTCTGTCTGTCTGTCTGTCTGTCTGTCTGTCTGTCTGTCTGTCTGTCTGTCTGTCTGTCTGTCTGTCTGTCTGTCTGTCTGTCTGTCTGTCTGTCTGTCTGTCTGTCTGTCTGTCTGTCTGTCTGTCTGTCTGTCTGTCTGTCTGTCTGTCTGTCTGTCTGTCTGTCTGTCTGTCTGTCTGTCTGTCTGTCTGTCTGTCTGTCTGTCTGTCTGTCTGTCTGTCTGTCTGTCTGTCTGTCTGTCTGTCTGTCTGTCTGTCTGTCTGTCTGTCTGTCTGTCTGTCTGTCTGTCTGTCTGTCTGTCTGTCTGTCTGTCTGTCTGTCTGTCTGTCTGTCTGTCTGTCTGTCTGTCTGTCTGTCTGTCTGTCTGTCTGTCTGTCTGTCTGTCTGTCTGTCTGTCTGTCTGTCTGTCTGTCTGTCTGTCTGTCTGTCTGTCTGTCTGTCTGTCTGTCTGTCTGTCTGTCTGTCTGTCTGTCTGTCTGTCTGTCTGTCTGTCTGTCTGTCTGTCTGTCTGTCTGTCTGTCTGTCTGTCTGTCTGTCTGTCTGTCTGTCTGTCTGTCTGTCTGTCTGTCTGTCTGTCTGTCTGTCTGTCTGTCTGTCTGTCTGTCTGTCTGTCTGTCTGTCTGTCTGTCTGTCTGTCTGTCTGTCTGTCTGTCTGTCTGTCTGTCTGTCTGTCTGTCTGTCTGTCTGTCTGTCTGTCTGTCTGTCTGTCTGTCTGTCTGTCTGTCTGTCTGTCTGTCTGTCTGTCTGTCTGTCTGTCTGTCTGTCTGTCTGTCTGTCTGTCTGTCTGTCTGTCTGTCTGTCTGTCTGTCTGTCTGTCTGTCTGTCTGTCTGTCTGTCTGTCTGTCTGTCTGTCTGTCTGTCTGTCTGTCTGTCTGTCTGTCTGTCTGTCTGTCTGTCTGTCTGTCTGTCTGTCTGTCTGTCTGTCTGTCTGTCTGTCTGTCTGTCTGTCTGTCTGTCTGTCTGTCTGTCTGTCTGTCTGTCTGTCTGTCTGTCTGTCTGTCTGTCTGTCTGTCTGTCTGTCTGTCTGTCTGTCTGTCTGTCTGTCTGTCTGTCTGTCTGTCTGTCTGTCTGTCTGTCTGTCTGTCTGTCTGTCTGTCTGTCTGTCTGTCTGTCTGTCTGTCTGTCTGTCTGTCTGTCTGTCTGTCTGTCTGTCTGTCTGTCTGTCTGTCTGTCTGTCTGTCTGTCTGTCTGTCTGTCTGTCTGTCTGTCTGTCTGTCTGTCTGTCTGTCTGTCTGTCTGTCTGTCTGTCTGTCTGTCTGTCTGTCTGTCTGTCTGTCTGTCTGTCTGTCTGTCTGTCTGTCTGTCTGTCTGTCTGTCTGTCTGTCTGTCTGTCTGTCTGTCTGTCTGTCTGTCTGTCTGTCTGTCTGTCTGTCTGTCTGTCTGTCTGTCTGTCTGTCTGTCTGTCTGTCTGTCTGTCTGTCTGTCTGTCTGTCTGTCTGTCTGTCTGTCTGTCTGTCTGTCTGTCTGTCTGTCTGTCTGTCTGTCTGTCTGTCTGTCTGTCTGTCTGTCTGTCTGTCTGTCTGTCTGTCTGTCTGTCTGTCTGTCTGTCTGTCTGTCTGTCTGTCTGTCTGTCTGTCTGTCTGTCTGTCTGTCTGTCTGTCTGTCTGTCTGTCTGTCTGTCTGTCTGTCTGTCTGTCTGTCTGTCTGTCTGTCTGTCTGTCTGTCTGTCTGTCTGTCTGTCTGTCTGTCTGTCTGTCTGTCTGTCTGTCTGTCTGTCTGTCTGTCTGTCTGTCTGTCTGTCTGTCTGTCTGTCTGTCTGTCTGTCTGTCTGTCTGTCTGTCTGTCTGTCTGTCTGTCTGTCTGTCTGTCTGTCTGTCTGTCTGTCTGTCTGTCTGTCTGTCTGTCTGTCTGTCTGTCTGTCTGTCTGTCTGTCTGTCTGTCTGTCTGTCTGTCTGTCTGTCTGTCTGTCTGTCTGTCTGTCTGTCTGTCTGTCTGTCTGTCTGTCTGTCTGTCTGTCTGTCTGTCTGTCTGTCTGTCTGTCTGTCTGTCTGTCTGTCTGTCTGTCTGTCTGTCTGTCTGTCTGTCTGTCTGTCTGTCTGTCTGTCTGTCTGTCTGTCTGTCTGTCTGTCTGTCTGTCTGTCTGTCTGTCTGTCTGTCTGTCTGTCTGTCTGTCTGTCTGTCTGTCTGTCTGTCTGTCTGTCTGTCTGTCTGTCTGTCTGTCTGTCTGTCTGTCTGTCTGTCTGTCTGTCTGTCTGTCTGTCTGTCTGTCTGTCTGTCTGTCTGTCTGTCTGTCTGTCTGTCTGTCTGTCTGTCTGTCTGTCTGTCTGTCTGTCTGTCTGTCTGTCTGTCTGTCTGTCTGTCTGTCTGTCTGTCTGTCTGTCTGTCTGTCTGTCTGTCTGTCTGTCTGTCTGTCTGTCTGTCTGTCTGTCTGTCTGTCTGTCTGTCTGTCTGTCTGTCTGTCTGTCTGTCTGTCTGTCTGTCTGTCTGTCTGTCTGTCTGTCTGTCTGTCTGTCTGTCTGTCTGTCTGTCTGTCTGTCTGTCTGTCTGTCTGTCTGTCTGTCTGTCTGTCTGTCTGTCTGTCTGTCTGTCTGTCTGTCTGTCTGTCTGTCTGTCTGTCTGTCTGTCTGTCTGTCTGTCTGTCTGTCTGTCTGTCTGTCTGTCTGTCTGTCTGTCTGTCTGTCTGTCTGTCTGTCTGTCTGTCTGTCTGTCTGTCTGTCTGTCTGTCTGTCTGTCTGTCTGTCTGTCTGTCTGTCTGTCTGTCTGTCTGTCTGTCTGTCTGTCTGTCTGTCTGTCTGTCTGTCTGTCTGTCTGTCTGTCTGTCTGTCTGTCTGTCTGTCTGTCTGTCTGTCTGTCTGTCTGTCTGTCTGTCTGTCTGTCTGTCTGTCTGTCTGTCTGTCTGTCTGTCTGTCTGTCTGTCTGTCTGTCTGTCTGTCTGTCTGTCTGTCTGTCTGTCTGTCTGTCTGTCTGTCTGTCTGTCTGTCTGTCTGTCTGTCTGTCTGTCTGTCTGTCTGTCTGTCTGTCTGTCTGTCTGTCTGTCTGTCTGTCTGTCTGTCTGTCTGTCTGTCTGTCTGTCTGTCTGTCTGTCTGTCTGTCTGTCTGTCTGTCTGTCTGTCTGTCTGTCTGTCTGTCTGTCTGTCTGTCTGTCTGTCTGTCTGTCTGTCTGTCTGTCTGTCTGTCTGTCTGTCTGTCTGTCTGTCTGTCTGTCTGTCTGTCTGTCTGTCTGTCTGTCTGTCTGTCTGTCTGTCTGTCTGTCTGTCTGTCTGTCTGTCTGTCTGTCTGTCTGTCTGTCTGTCTGTCTGTCTGTCTGTCTGTCTGTCTGTCTGTCTGTCTGTCTGTCTGTCTGTCTGTCTGTCTGTCTGTCTGTCTGTCTGTCTGTCTGTCTGTCTGTCTGTCTGTCTGTCTGTCTGTCTGTCTGTCTGTCTGTCTGTCTGTCTGTCTGTCTGTCTGTCTGTCTGTCTGTCTGTCTGTCTGTCTGTCTGTCTGTCTGTCTGTCTGTCTGTCTGTCTGTCTGTCTGTCTGTCTGTCTGTCTGTCTGTCTGTCTGTCTGTCTGTCTGTCTGTCTGTCTGTCTGTCTGTCTGTCTGTCTGTCTGTCTGTCTGTCTGTCTGTCTGTCTGTCTGTCTGTCTGTCTGTCTGTCTGTCTGTCTGTCTGTCTGTCTGTCTGTCTGTCTGTCTGTCTGTCTGTCTGTCTGTCTGTCTGTCTGTCTGTCTGTCTGTCTGTCTGTCTGTCTGTCTGTCTGTCTGTCTGTCTGTCTGTCTGTCTGTCTGTCTGTCTGTCTGTCTGTCTGTCTGTCTGTCTGTCTGTCTGTCTGTCTGTCTNGACGGAAGACGGACGACGGAAGACGGACGACGTTAGACGGAAGACGGACGACGGCAGACGGAAGACGAAACGGACGACGGACGACGGAGACGGAAGAAGGCGGACGACTGAGGACGGAAGACGGTAGACGGCAGACGGAAGACGGACGACGTTAGACGGAAGACGGACGACGGCAGACGGAAGACGAAACGGACGACGGACGACGGAGACGGAAGAAGGCGGACGACTGAGGACGGAAGACGGTAGACGGCAGACGGAAGACGGACGACGTTAGACGGAAGACGGACGACGGCAGACGGAAGACGAATTATATTCATATTATGTTCATCTTTTAAGCGTAAGATAGCATAAAACATTTGATGAGATCGGTTTCTTAACCAGTCAGGTTTGAAGAATGTTTGCCTAAATGTTTCGTATTCATTACATTAAAAAAAATGATTTTCATCTTCAACTAAGCTTATATTATGTTTTACACATTATGGACAAAATCTTAAATGTCTATCTATTGATAAATGGCGACCTTTCTCAATCATGAGATAATCCGCGGAGCAAAGAAAAACTTGACAAAGTTTTCCTTAAAACAAAAGACAAATTTATATTTAGATATTGTTCACAATACAGATCGGTTTAAAAGAATCTATAATGTAATGCTTATCACGATAAGTAATAACAAATTTGAATTTCTCATAACATACTTTTACATTTGACAAAATATGTCTATACATATACTAAACTTTTTTTCTGATAACAACATTAACCTATTTATATTATGAAAAATATAACGTCGATTACATTTTACAATTATTTGATATTCTACGGGTCAATATAAGATATGTATCTTTATGTATAACTGAAGCCAGTGTAATCCGCTAGAAAAACAAAAACAAATGACCACGTGCAACTCGTTCAAACCAAACGGACTTACCGAGATTAAATTGACACCACCGAAGCGTCTAATTTATGTAATTAATAATAGAATTCACGAGTGCCAGGTTAATTTTGTCGAGCTAAGATACAACTTAAAATGATTTTTCGATTTGGTCAAAAGTGAACGTAATCATCGGCTTGTCGGTTATGCTTCAATTATCAAACCACTCTTACGCCACAAACACATTTATAAATACATGAAATTACGAATACCATTGGCTTCATTATTGTACCTTTAGATATACTGATTGGCTAGAGGATATCATGTTTCTGATTATTATTTACCGATTTATTTTTCGATGAAGTAACTTGCCTCCACGAACGCGGTGCACGAGAATATCGAGCTTGTGACTACTTTGATTGTCATGGCACGTGCGACATGTAAACGGCCGATACTGTGTATTAGAAACGGGAGTGGTCATGCGCGAAAAGATCCCCAATTACTTTGTCTTTTTAGACAAATAATTGAAAACATATCCACAATCAAAATACACGTAATAGTTGTTATTATAAGAATTAAAACGTTTTTTTCTTCGCTTCATCGATGCATGAAAATAAAATTATGACATCTTATTTATTTATAAAGCTTTCGACTTTATGCAAATTGAAGCCAAAAACTTACATTCATATATCGATGAAGCGAAGAATAGAGAGAGTTGTAATTCTTAATCATACATGCTTATGCATATAAATTGTAAGATCCAATAAATAACCCGTTCATGACGATTAAAATTGCATAATTATTATCGTCCATTTATTATGTATAATGCATTTGGCTAAAAAGCAAGTGTATGGTTAAGAGCTAATACATGTCGTTGTTGTTGTTGCATGTAAGTATCCGGTCCGTAAAATCCCGTCCGTATGGTTTGTGGTCCGTATACCCAAATGTATCTCAAAAGTATCACAAAACATTAAAAATAATTACATATTGGTATAGCTAATGCTACTAATAGTGTATAGATAACGCATCTATCCAGTAAGTATTCGGTATTCTATTGCGCGCGTTTTCGGTAAATCAAGTACCCCCAACAAATGATTTGTGTAGATTTGGGTCGATTTGGGAAGATCAAATAGTAAGTGGCGTGTAACCTATATTTGATTTAAAGTATTTTTATTGGGAAATTTAGTTGAAATAATCCAACTCCCAGCTATATTGACCCTCCGGGTCGCTAGTTGAAATAATCCAGCTCCCAGCTATATTGACCCTCTGAGCTGTACGTACGTACTCATAAAAGCTCAGAGCATTCAAGAATAACTACGTACGTACTCATAAAAGCTCAGAGCATTCAAGAATAACTATTCGGAAATTAAACATTGTGACGAGTAAAGATGAAGCATTACACAAATATGATGTAAAATAATTATTTTTAAAAGATTTGGGTATATTTGATGCAGATTTGGGAAGATCAAATAGTAAGTGGTGTGTAACATATATTTGATTTAAAGTATTTTTATTGGGAATTAAACATTGTGACGGGTAAAGATGAAGCATGACACAAACAAGATGTAAAATACTCATTTTTAAAACATTTGGGTATATTTGATGTAGATTTGGGTAGATTTGGGAAGATCAAATAGTAAGTGGTGTGCAACCTATATTTGATTTAAAGTATTTTTATTGGGAAATTAAACATTGTGACGAGTAAAGATAAAGCATTACACAAACATGATGTAAAATAATTATTTTTACAAGATTTGGGTATATTTAATGTAGATTTAGGTAGATTTGGGAAGATTTCGGAGGATTTGGGAAGATTTGGGTAGATTTGGGTAATTCGTGTCGCCGTACTCTGCTATACTATTTGTATTACAACGTATTTTTTCCATTTCTAAACGGTATTCAAATACCTATCACTGTACTATATTGTTCGTAATTTTGTCATTTTTTATAAATTGTTGTTATACATTTGGTGGTTTACACCATAACAGCAGCGCTTCTAACTGACAGAAGAGAGACATAGCATAAGCCTCGAGCTTTTTTCTCAATTCTGCCAAATTGTATTCTACAGCCTTTATGTTAAGCAATACTGCAATTTCTAACTGCCTTGTATATTGTTCGAAAATAGTATGTATGTTTGTATTGTATTGCTTATTATGTACTTTCTACGATCTTAATAAATAGTTTTTAACCAAAATACCCAGACACTAGCGTCCTTGAATGATGAAACCCAGTGACGTAATGTCAGCAGGCAAGCGCGTGCTGTTTTCCAATTTTTTTATTCAGTAAAAAAAAACAATAGAAGTGCTGCATTGGATTAATGAATAACGGCTATTATTCGTACTGATGCAAAATACTGGATTGCAAGAGCTACTTGAGACTGTGTATGCTCCGAATGCAGTCACACATATGTTAAGTGGCAAAGCAGTTTCCCAGGGCAGTCAGATCACACATTCTGGTTGATGATGCACTCAATACGCTTATAATGGGAAAAATACTGCCAGCTGCGTTTCAACCGGAAGACATTGTTCAAACCGAAATTTCATCAAAAGACAGAGACGAACTAAAGATTGTGGAAGAATTGAAGGCCTTGTTTGACGGTGTACATTCCAAGGATGTTGAAGTGCCAATAGTAAATGAAAATGGAGCATTGAATGAAAGACTAAGTAGACGTACAGAGTTAAAATCTACTCTCGAATCTTACCGAACAGCAAAACTTTGGATTCAGTATATGAACATGATAGAAATTTTGAAAGCCTTTATTAAAGCTGAGAGAACGGGCGATTGGGACCTTCATCTGAAGACAATGAAAGAAATGCTTCCATATTTCGCAGCTGCTGGTCATCATCTTTATATGAAATCAGCTTATGTTCATCTTCAGGATATGGTTTCACTTCCAATCACACATCCAGAAGTATACAATTTATTCAAGAGTGGTTATCATGTAGTGAGGAGGATTGATCGTTTCTGGGGTGGACTTTCAACCGATTTAGTAATAGAACAGGAACTCATGCGAAGTGTTAAGAGCACGGGTGGGCTGACTAGAGGACGAGGCATGACAGAAACACAACGGACCCAATGGAATCTTTCAATGCCTGCATGCTCTGACATAAACGCTGTCATGCAAGAATTTACATGTCAGACATACGAGACCAATGAGCAGCATAAAGACACCCACAAAGCAAGGATTGAACGTGACATCAAAGATGTTGATACCTTTGTTTCCTTCTTGCGGTATAGAAATCCTTTCACAAATGAGCCTGATCTAAGAAATATTGAAACTGGTGTTGTAGCATATGAATTTGTCAATGTAGATAGGGCAAAGGAGTTGGGTTTGATAGTTATTGAAGAAATGAAAAACAAAAGTGTGTCAAGCTATTCATTCAAGAAGTCAAACAAATATGTTACCCTAGGAACAAAGAATTCTGTAAAAATAGGTGAAGACGAAATACAAGTTGATCCACAGCTTCTTTTTCAAAGGCTTTTGATAGTGTCAGATATGTCATTGGAAAATTCCTCTGAAGTTTTCAAATATGAACTGTGTAGCCATCCAGCTTCTTTGTTTGATTCGTCGGAATTAATGCGCGAAGCTCAGAAACCTTCCCTGGCTAACTCTATATGGGAATCTGGACCCTGTGGAGGAGTGTTTTCTTTGGACACAATTTTGTACGTCTTGGATGGGGGTCTTCGATTCACAGACTGCCGTGGCAACAGGGGGACAAATTTCACGATATTTGTGATCGCTACTGCAAATTGGTTCGCAATCATTATGGATGCGCTAAAATAGTATTTGATGGGTACAGTTCAACGCCAACAACAAAGGATCAAACACATCAGAGGCGGTCAAAATGTATAAAAGGCACAAAGGTATTGTTTGACCAAAGCACGGTTTTCAAAACAAAAAAAGAAAAGTTCCTTTGTAATGCTGAAAACAAGCAGAACTTTATAAACTTGCTGGCTTCATATCTTTCGACATCTGGGTGCACAATAATACATGCTGAGGCGGACGAAGATGTTTAAATTGTAGAAACAGCTTTCATTGAAGCAGAGAAATCCGATGTTGTTGTCATAGGTGAAGACACTGATCTGCTAGTGTTGCTGTGTGCTCATGCAAAAATTGATGCAAACAACATCTACTTCAACTCCGATACTAAAGCTTCACAGAAAGTTAAGAAGATTTGGGACATAAAACGAAAGTAATAGGAAGTGATGTTTGGAAGCTAATACTATTTGTGCACGCATTTACCGGCTGCGATACCACTACTAGAATGTATGGAATTGGAAAGGGAAGTGTATTGAAGAAAGTCATGACAGATGCAACTTTCAGACATCAATGTAGTGTGTTTCTGATGGATTCCTTACACGAGGATGTTGCACATGTGAAGCTTTACTCGCAAGTGGGTATGGTGGAATGCCAAATCAAGGTTTGTATCATTTAAGAAACTTGAAGTTTTTTAATAAAGTCCAAACAAGGAAGACTGCTGTATTGGTAGAGTCTCTTCCACCAACATCGTGTGGTGCTATATCATAGTTATAGAGTATATCTTCAAGTACAGGCGTGGCTGGGAAGAAACCTTTCTCCAGTTGAATAGGGCTGGATTGAAGTCAATAATAAACTCATTGCAGTAAGAATGACTTTACCAGCAGCTCCTGATAGACTACTGAAAATTATTCGGTGCTGCTGTAAGCAAACGTGTGACTCCAGAAGATGTACATGCAAAAAATACGGACTATATTGTACCCCAGCATGTGGGGACTGCCTTGGTTTAAGCTGCAGCAACAGGGATGAACTATCTGAGGACACAATGCAGGAATAATATGTTTCATGTAACTTGATAAGTGATACAACACTTTGCATCGTTTAAGTGTGTGCTTTAATTACACTTAATGCAATTGCAATTAATTAATTAAGTGAAATTATTTTCTGTTCCAACACTGTATTAAACTTCGTTTTTTTGACAGTATCTGTGAGTAAAAGTTTTTATCATACTTTGATAATGTCAATTATTTTTGCACTTATTATTATAGTTACACAAAATGTTTAGTATTACATAATTAGTTGGATAATTAACATTTATTGTACAAATGAATACATTACCAGTGGTGCTAATTGTTAAAGATATTATTTTGGGATGTAACATAATTATGCGTAACAAAAACAAACTGCATTTGTTTTATTGAATGATTTAACGTTGGACTGACATCGTTTTTTAATCGGTCGCATTAATATTCATTTATAATAATATTCATAAATATGCAAATTATCGAGTTGACCTTGATCTTGACCTTTTCATCTGAATATCAATTACTCAAGTTTACGTTTGGTAACATATTTTATACCTTAATCTTTATCGTTAACAAATATATAATGTTTTTTTTTAAGAAACACACGCGTTTATTCATTTCCCGATTGTTACCATGAAAACACGTGATTTTTAGCACTTTCCCATCATTGGATTGTTGAGGACCTTTTTTGTGTGTATACGCAATCATTAAAGATAAAAAAAAAGCAAGTTTCGTTTCTGTTGTTATTTCTTGCGGGTTGAGGCTTATTTTGATCTTATTTGACCGGCCTATATATGGTGCATTGAGTTGAAATGTATTCATTTAATTATTCGAGGCATCTATATATTTAAATGTTATAACTAATGTATAAGGATATTTATACATTTTAACGAGTTAAATCGTATACTACACGTCTTAACTGCATCTTACCTTTAAAACTTGATAATTGTCAAATAATACAACCTGAACTCACTGAGTCATTCACTATGAATATTTATCCGTGTGTCTGTCTTACTTCATTTCACATTTAGAAATGTAACGTCAATAACGTGTTGCCGTCTATGTTTGAACAATTGCAGCATCGACTGGGCAAAGAAAGCTTGTCAGTTCATGGTTAAATAGGATCATCATTTCAGATTGAATAAACTAACACATAACGTCTGATTTAAAATTTTTATTCAATATCAAATATTGCATAACACATATTTGTCAACAGGACTTAAATCATACAATTAAATCAGCAATAACATTCTGATTATAGACGTTCAATTACTGGAGATACTTCAACCAGTATCTAAATGTCCCCGCCGCTCCCCAGCCGCATGCCCATGTCACCCCGACTCACATTAACCCCTCCGCCTTGAGTATTCCCGCCAGCGCGTCCCGGTTCTGCTGGGATAGCGGTATTAAAGGAGACCTAACTGGCCCATCATACAGACCCGAGATCTCCATAGCGGTCTTTAGGCCCGGCAAACTGAACTTCTTTGTCACCCGAAATGGAAGTGAACACGTATATTTATTATTTACCTCACGGTGATAGGCTGCTTCATCGGCAATGAGAAATCTTAACTAGTAAACAAAATGTGTATGAGCCTCGCTCTGGGAAAAAGCAGATTAATGCATGTTCATTAGCCTGTGTGCAGTCAGAGACGACACTTTGTGCTTTTATGGAATTAATCCGTTGAAAGGAAGTCTCTTCCTACCGAAAATCCAGTTAAGGCGGAACGTGTCGTCCCTGATTAGCCAGTGCGGACTGAACACTTTACTCGCATGCATTAAACCCTGTTTTCCCAGAGAGAGGCTAATTTTATTTATCAATCGCATCTGTACAAATAAACAAGAGGTCCATAACTCTGCCAACCACACCTGTGNATTTGGGTCGATTTGGGAAGATCAAATATTAAGTGGTGTGTAACCTATATTTGATTTCAAGTATTTTTATTGGGAAATTAAACATTGTGACGAGTAAAGATGAAGCATTACACAAACATGATGCAAAAAAATTATTTTTACAACATTTGGGTATATTTGATGCCGATTTGGGTAGATTTGGGAAGATCAAAGATTAAGTGGTGTGTAACCTATATTTGATTTCAAGTATTTTTATTGGGAAATTAAACAATGTGACGAGTAAAGATGAAGCATTACACAAACATGATGTAAAATAGTTATTTTTAAAAGATTAAGGTATATTTGATGTAGATTTGGGTATATTTGATGTAGATTTGGGTCGATTTGGGTCGATTTGGGTAGATTTGGGTAATTCGTGTCGCCGCCATCCATTTTATCTTTTTACGAATTTTAAAATCGTCATCGGCTTTTTTTGGAAGGCCTACGTTATTTTTGCAATTTTAAATTTCCATGCATATTCTTCATAAATTTTGTTTAAATAATTTATTAAGTGCAATATTTTCCAAAATATGCAGTCAAGAGCAATCGCATTTTAGGACTGGAATATGTATTTTATTAAAGTGGAGTGACTTCTCAGACTGACTTTCACCGTTTTGGTTCACCGGCGTAAGGGTTATACTCAAACCAAGGAGATTAAAAAATAACAATATTTTTTTTATAAAACTTAACCAAAACATGGCGAAGTATCAGTACATTCGTAGTTTGTCGAGGCATGAAGGAAAGTTTGGAATAATCAGCTTTAAAGCACAGGTAATTGTCCTTAAATTGTGCCAAACCACATTTTTGTAATGTCAAGATCTGTAACGTACATATGAATAATGTTTCGGATATATGTTTCGGACAAGCTACAATAAATATTACGGACTAGATTTTTAACCAGGTTTTCCGAAGGAAAAAACTGGTTATTAGATT
>VMBQ01016138.1:0-11964 GCA_007657795.1 Dreissena rostriformis | reverse complement strand
GTGAAAAGTAAATGCAAAAACAATCACGCGAACAACAATATATTAATCATCATGTGCGTTTAATAAACCACTAAACGCACATTATTTTGCTCATTTGCTGAAACAAAGATGAAGGTTAAATTATTTTGAATAAAAAAACTAAAATATAAGTGTTTGAACATACCCAAACATTCAAAAACATCACATCTAAGCTTCTGGCTTTGTGTATTAACACACCAGGGTTTTCCAGATCCATTTGGATCTCTGCAATGATTTTTGGCATCAGTTGCAGAACCATCAGGAAATGTGCTGTTTTTAAAGGAGGTCTGATTCCAAAACACGCATGGAAATCCAAGTATGTCCTTATTCATTGTCCCATTCCAAGATTCCGATGAGGTGTAGCATAGGTCTGAAGTGAATTTTTTCCGATTAACCGAGTTGGAACGCCCTTAACGCCACATTATTTAGTTGTTTAACAGATTTTGATTTAAAAAAAAACAGTTATATTAAAACATGTATATTTGTAACTGCATATTTTTGTTGATAGATACGTATCCTTTGTAAAGGTGGGTTTAATTTAACGACACGACATTGTAATGTTAAGGAGGACACACACTTACTGTTTTTATACACAGTATACGTATATTCCCCACCACATAATTCTTCATTGTTGCCTTTGCAATTGAATTTGCAGGGACGATCAGACGAAACGTTGGCATAAAACGTAACGACGTCATTCAAACACACGCAATGGCGATCCTTAAATACCAACAGATTTAAACTGGCTCGTGTATTCAGTAAATTATGTGTTAGTGAATAAATATACACAACTCGTATTATTGGCACAGCATTTATATACATACATTAATATAATATAATAATTATGTATAATAACAGCCATGTAATGTCGAAAAAGTTTTAACATTTTCGGAAGAAAATATTAAAACGCCAGGTTTATTGTCTTCGTCCTGTCCTTGTAACACCTATTACATGATTACTATTATTACAAATACAATTAAATTACAGTTTTACTAAGTTGTCTACCTAGCCGGACCTTAGATGTTAGGATTACTCACTGGTTATCATTGGGAAAAAAATCAGATACTCTTATATTGTAATTTCTTCCGTATGTGTCAGTATTCCTAAAAACGTGCTACTTATTACATTATATAACTATGTAGGTCCTATTTAGAAGTGCAGTTACTATACGCGTTATAACTTTTTGTCAATGTTTGTGCTTGAGGAAAAGATGACCTATAAGGCGCAGTTTCAGGGATTGTATTGCCGTTACATATTTTTTTAATTCAATAACTTGTGCAAAGATGGTCTTGTGCAATTGCTAAGATAACCTAATAAAATATACAGACGATAACGATCTTTTGGCTCGAGTGATCATATAAGACATAAATTACCGTACGTCTCTTTATGCATCAATCGTACCAATAACGCTTATGCAGACACAAACTAGTTAGGCTTTTGTGTACTTGCAACCGTGCACATGCTTGAGCTATCATATAAGTTTGAAAAGCATCTGTACTCATTAACGGCAAGTCACGTTTATTTTTCAGTATTCTTGCTTGAATCGAACTTCTCTTTAATGTTTAGGCTGTGCCAAACCTACACACACCCCATTATGATTTACACCTGTGAAAATCATGTCATGTTGAACAAAACTATGCTCTGGACAGGATCTTTAAATCGCGTATACTCTTATATTGGATCGCTGCTATAATTGATCGTATAGTCAAGTTGACTTGTATAACGTAATAAATGTGTTTTCAGCTTTGATGTGACATGCAATTCTTTCCTGTATGGCTTACCTTTAGTCCAAAGTAATTGTAGCCAGAACACAAGTTTTGGCAAATCTTCTGCTGATTGTTCTTCACGGTGTACGTCATTTGCGGGTGAACATAGGAATCTTTTATACATCCTTTGGACAGAAAACTAATAACTGTCAACCGTCGCTTAAAAGTCATATTATGTAGATATATATATACAATGTATAAATACTACTATGTTAACACCATCGAAATAACTGAATTGTCTATATTTTATAACGGTGCTGAGTATAAGCTAACCTACTAAACTTTAAATTATAAACATCGGACATTTATAGACTATGACTAGTGAGCCAAGTGGATTTACCTTTCAGGAAAACCCACGGTGTGAAGTATTTTCGTACCCACATCTCTGATATGTTGTTAGCCTCCATCATCTCACTAATTCTCTCTTCATATGTGTCAACGTAATCCGAATCTGGTTCCATGAGTTTTCCACCGTTCCGTTCACATTCTGCAGTAGCTGACTCCCATGGAAGCGGGCTGGCCATAAGCATCGGTTCCGTAAGTACTATACATAAAACGTTTCCTTCTTTTTAAAGAGATAAATATGCAAAACTTGTTAAAGGAGTAGTTTAATCCTTTATTGAGTCATCTTAGATATATATTAGTGGGGCTAATAAGTGGAATTCCCTACGTGGAGGCCAGGCATGTCTTTTACAGTGCCTTTAAGTATAAGACTGCTTAAAATGATTTAAGTTGTTATTTTATTTTATCTTTGATTACATTTAACACAGTTTTAAACCGATTACAAAATACGTTCAAAGGCACTTCTAAAGCAACACTTTTATGATTCAAATTTCTAAAAACGAATCTTTAAATCAACTTGAAATTTCGCACATTGTTGTTTGAGAACATTTTCCAAAAACATGCATTAAGATAATTTAATCATGACGCTATGACACATCTGAACAACGTTCGGGTGTAGATCCTCGTGCTGAAAAAGGAAGTATGCGAACACTTGTGTTATTGGAACTTGTTCTTATATGATATTAAAAAGAGCGTGTAAGCAATACGACGATTGCTGACTGGGAGACATTAAAAGCAGCCACGATGTTGGACACAAGCTCGTACTGCACGGGCAACACATGTTTTATACAAGTATCACGTCACACATATTTTAATTCCACCAAAGTAAACCCAATAAAATATTATAAATTATTTGTGTGATGGTTGAACATGAGTGTAAAATACGACCTTCAATACCTTGTACTTAAATGGATTCAAAGTCGGGAACGGATACTAGTAGCATTTCAGATGATATTATGAGTTCTCGATGAGATAAAGTTGTCAATTTGGCATCAAACCAATGGTTTGACATCCGTATTACTGATACACCAGGAATAAATACTTAGCAAGTACATGTTCGATTAAGATTAATTGTTTAAGAATTTTCACTGAAAGCAAATATTTTTAGATTATGTCATTTTGTGACTTTTTATTTGATAGTGATAGTGCTAATTTCGTGTTAATAAATTGAATCGTGGATCAATTTATGTTATATTTAAGAAGATATTAAACTTTGAATAATTTGTTCATGAATATATTTTAAATTTTATCGTTATCCGTTTTTACATGAAAGAGAAATTTGCCACAATCATTTTAAACAGATACACTGTCTGAAACATCGAATTACATAACTGTTGTATGTACCTTTCCAATAGAGATGAAAACCACGTCGATGTATAGTGCTATCTGTAACAAATACTATGGTGGCATTTTGACTTTGCGTTAACACTCTGTCTGGTAAGATTGTCCCACAATATGTTGATGTGGTAACGTTTCCATATCGAATCTGTGAATAATAAAAACATTAAAAGTATATAAATATTCCAAGACACTCCAAAACACTATGATCAAATCAACCCGACAATTTATATCAAATCAATGCTCGAATGGAATAAACATCAACAACCAACATATCATACAAATACTTTATGGAACTGACAGTTCTTTGACAAGCCGACGAACATATGATACTGGTCATGCAAATTTCATAGCATAGTTTTACTTTTAAATGATTATATTATATTATTTCATAATTAGATTCAATCTTAATTTGACATAAATTAAACGAAACTGAATGTGAAATAATAAGAGAGCATGTGACCAATATACCTGTAGGTAATCTCTGTTGCAGTCTGATTGAAAATCTAGTGAAAAGTGTTTAAAGCCAATCACAATTCTACTCCCCGTTGCACCCTCTATCCTCCAATCACAATGGAGATTAGATCCATAGTCGTCTGGATAATTTGGACTAGTTATCTCCCCATAGTTGGACTTCAATGTGCCGCCACACGATGAAGCTGAAAACATGAACCACATGAAGGTATATTGCCACAAATTATTGTCAAATACTACTTTATTTATAGAATGACATTCATTGTCTATCTGTGTCCGAAATACTTAAATTACTTAATTTTGTGCCAAACAGCCTAAGTTGATGACGAAATGTGTTCGTGATCAAACCATTTTTATTTTGTTTTTATTATGGGATTCCCGATATATTAACAAGTATTCTTTGTTAAGAAACGTGTCATAGAACATGATATGGTCACAGTATTCGCAAAGATATTCAATCTATAAAATCATGCCGTTACCATTAACAGTTATAAGCCATGCTGACCAAACGAGTACACTAATCATGAGCGATTGTACGCGTGCCATGGTCTGCAAGAAAACATAGAAATAGATTTATAGTCTAACTATTATATTTGATAACGTTTAATAGTGTCTATCTAATAAGACTCGACCGATATATCTCACAAAGTAGCATTTATTTAAATAGTATAAAACAGCAATTCATAAGTAAGTGTACGTACCTTTGTAGGAAAACAACCTATCGCTTTTATTTAATCAAAACACATAACTAACAGGATGTCGTTATTTACAAAATCCAATCAGCATACTCTATCTTTGTGAATTCACACAATACATGAATTCACGTCGTTATTAAAACAGGTTAATCCGATGTGTTAACTTCCGCACTGTATTTCACATTTATACACGAACTGAAAAATACAAATTAGCCCAATGTGTAATAAACTGATAACATTGGCAAGAAACTGCTTATTTCCTGCTTATTTACTATATCGTCACACGGAAATCAAACGGATACTTTTGTATAATCCTCTTCAAATAAAATTCATCCGCTTTACAATTGGTCCACGGTTCATATTTCTTCAAGTGTCACCTATACAGAGATCTATCGTATCTTTTGTTAAGCCACTTATATAAAAAGACAGTTCGGGTAAACATTTTCAATCACAATGTTATGCAGTGAAATGTTCTTTTGGTCGACACGAAATTTATAAGAAACGAATAAGATACGCCATGGCTGCTTCTTGCCCATGCAAAGAACCACACATATATCATTTTACCTCCACATCAAATTTTAATATTTGTCAAAAATAAAATATCCGGAACGGATATTCAATCAACAGCAACGATGATAACACCATTCATTCAGATTTAAATCAGATTCAAGTGTCGCTTGAAATTGTTGCCAAATAGTAGAAAAAATAAAGTTAATGCAGCACTCAATTGTTAATCATAGAGGTAACCATAGAAACTTGTCAAATACTCTTGAGCGGCCAACGATATTTTATTAGTCTAACGTTATGCTGAATTTTCGCAACAATGTATAATTCATATTTCTTAATTCACGTACCTCACTAACAGTGCGTGTGACTCATCTTTGCCTTCGATTCAAATGCCTAAAGCATACACAGACTCAAGTTTAATTTCAAGTCGAACCTGTGCTTTAATGCGTACGTAGCACATATATTTTACTTGAGAAAAATGTAAACCCACTGAGGTACCTATGACAAAATATTGACCAGCCAGGCAGCCCCAAATTGGTTAGGGACCGTAGCCTAAGGCTGAAGTCCATATACAGTTTATTGCCGCAAGACTGGTCCCTATTTTGAAATTGGGCTAGAAGTGGGGGCATCAAAACAGTGCAGTTCGCTAATAAAATAAAAATGGTTAGAGACTATTTCAGATGGCTGAAGCATCCCAAATGGATTCCATATACTATTACTATGCGAAGTTAAAATACGTAACATTCATGCGTTTTAGAATTATAAATAACAATAAAGCGGAAGAGTGTTGTTTCGCAAACCAAACAGAAATTATTTAACAACATTTACAATGATAAATATAATATAAGGTTAATGTCTTTGAGTGATGATTTTATCCGACGCGTTTCCGAAAGGATAATAAGGCTCTGTTTCAAATCGTCGGATAAATTTAAGTACACAAAGCCACTAACCTAATATTCTCTTTATATATATATATATGGTTTATTCAAGATACATTAGACATTACAGTCCATGAGTACACATGTATGTTGAATATATTTATACAAACAAAATGCATGCAAGTGGTCATCAATAAATACTAGTTCATTGCAAGATAGGTCATATACAAACTATTTTAAGTTCTATACACATAGTATTAAAGGATACATGTATTTCAACATACTGTTAACATTAAGCACTATTGACAGCGATAAGTCAACTTTTCTGACATGGATATTACTCAAAATAATATTTATAGACATTTCTTTGAATAAATGCTTTATGAACATAAATTGCTAAATTTCTGTTAATTGTTTGGTTATCAGATTGTATTAACTCTTTAAATTTTGGAATATTTGGTCTTTTCCAGTAATATTGCTCAACGTATTTTTTTTAATATTATTGTATAAGGAACATTCAGACAAAAAAATGAAATTCATCCTCCAAGACATTGCAATGCTGACATTGTCTTTCCTGGTATGGTATAGATTCTGGTTTATGCCATCTGCCTGACTCTATTTCCAATCTAGGGGAAGATACTCTTAGTCGGCACAGATTAAACCTAACCTTATGAATAGTAACATCCTTTAAATAAGGCTGAAATTCAAATTTACAAAAAAGATTGTAACTTACTGCTCTTGATAAATTACTCAGTTCAGACATCCAATTTTGTATAAAAGCATCATTTAATCTAGATTTAACAAGAGATAAAAAGCACTTATCATCACCTACTCTTTGGTTTATCCATGCATAATGTAATCCCAAGGACTGCAACAAGTTACAAAAAGCTTTAGCCCATGTGTGCATATTTGGTTTACTTATCAAACTGTTCCACATATGTTAATATATGCACTTAACATATTTATGGTCTTCTAAATGGGTAATTTTAAAGGGACTGTCCAACAGATAAAGCGTCGCACGACGCGAAACGATATTTTGGGAAACTACCAGGATTGCTTATATAGCTAAAACATACATCCTCTACAATCATGAGCGTGGTTGGTCGAGTGGTCTAAGCGGGTAACTTTTTACTCCAGGACTCCAGGAATCCAGGGGTCAGTGGTTCGAGCCCTGTTGAGGGTTACTTTTTTCCTTTTTTTAAATTGTATTCTTGTTTTTATTTACTGGAGATTTTTAGTTCAAATGTTTAAATTTATCAATATAAAGCATTTAAAGCATTTAATGACAAGCTTCAATACATGCCAAAATCTGTTGGACGGCCCCTTAAAGCCAATACCTTATAACATTAACTGCACGTCTCACAATTGAGGATGTTCTACCAAGTTTTCCATACACAAAATTATTTTGAGTTTTAATTTTCACACCTTATATTTTTTTTTACAGAAACTTAAATTTACTCTCTCAAGTGTCATGGATTCACTTAAGCCCCTGATTTCTGAGCCATAATTTAAAATTGTTAAAACAAGTTGATCAAATAACTGTAATTTCGTCTGAATATTGATTGAAGGAAAATTAAGTAAATATGAATTTAATTTAAAAACCGCTTTTGAAGCTTCTCCAGCAAGATTTTCAAAAGAACATGCAAATGATCCTCCCGTGGTAAATACAGTTCCTAAATATGTTTAAGATTTTTCAATTTCTATAACCTCTCCTTTATATGTAACATGCATATTTCTCCTTAATTGTCCCCTTTTTTAAAATTCATAACTTTAGTTTTATTTGAATTTACACATAATTTCCACCTATCACAGTATTCTTCCAACATGCACAAACCTTCATTAAGTTCTTCCTCCGAGTCAGCCATAATACCAATATCATCTGCATATAGTAACAGAAATAATTTCAACATTCCAATATCGATCCCATTAAAACCATTTAACATATAATGTTCCTCAAGGTCATTCAAATAAATAGCAAAAAGAAACGGTGATAATGATTCACCCTGTCTCACACCTAAAAAACAAGAGAAGTCTTCATTACTTATTCTATTACCTAATTTGATTATTGATTTCACATTAACGTACATAGATTTAACAATATTTATCATTTTTCCTCGAACTCCTAGTTTCAAAAGTTTATTCCAGATAATATCTCGAACCAAATACTCAAACGCTTTAGTGAAATCCACAAATATACAGCATACAATCTCTTTTTTTTTCATTTAGTAGATAAATAATAACACCATGTAATACAAAAATATTATCGATAGTACCCATGTTTTGTCTAAAATCTGCCTGTGATTCTATATATACATGATAATTGTCTGCCCAATTATTCAGTCTATTGTTAATGACTTTAGTAAATAATTTCCCAAATGTACTTAATAATGTAACCGCCCTGTAGTTGTTGACATCGTTCATACTTCCTTTTTATATAATGGTATAATAAAACCCTCACTCTACCTCTCAGGGAAATGTCCATTTTCAAACATCTTATTAAATAAAGTACACACAGCCTTTAAAAAGCTACAACTGTGAAGCTCAAAATTAAAAAATTCATTGAGTAGGTAATCAGGACCACTTGATTTACCATTGTGTATTTGTTTACAGGCATTCATAACTTCCTGGTCAGAAAATGGTACATTTAATTCATCTCATTTTCTCTTTATATAAAACAAAGGCAAAAAAGAAACAACCATAACTGTACAGTCTTTGAGAGTGCAAGCAACTTACCACAAGCAACTTGACAGACGATTCCTGATTGTCATGTTATAGAAATAGTCCAAACAGAAAGACGCAAAGTATTAATGAAATAAATTTCTTGCAAAAAACGGTTTTATTGTAAAATATATGTCCTTGATATAAAAGCTTAACATACGGTTTTATATGATATAAATGTGTTGTCGATATTAATATATATTAATTCTGGAATTGTAAACAAATGTTTTATTAGATTAAATACTATTCCCATCGTCGAGTTTCGTATAGAATACTTTATATTTTCTTGACAAGAGGTTTTCGTTGGTTTTTGATATCGTTTTAACAGTATTGCATTCGTGTCAAGGCTATCAGTTAAGCTACATGAATCAGAGGTAGGTGTAGAAAGTGTATATATAATATCCTAACCATTCCCGACAAAGGGGATATGTGGCAGGTCAAAGATACGAACCCACGATCCGTTAGTTAACACTTTTAAACTTAACCAACTAGCTTGGTCTAAGAATCTTTAACGTATTTAATTGAACCCGTGTTAAATTTTGAATTTAATATATCTTAATGTTCCTCGTGAACACACTATTATCTGTTTGTTGAAAAAATATACCCCCGAAAACAAACACATATCCTGGTTATATTGGATATGGATAAGGATGTTTTTGCTCTTTGCAGAATATGTCTTTCAATCTGATATAAGTGGGATGATCTTTGTTTGATACAGGACAGGGCACTTCCTGGTTTGGAAACTGATTTTCCGTGTCTTTTCACTTTGATCGAGTCACTGCAAGTCTTACTGGAGGGCTATTTGACGGTTTGTGAAACAGTCACCTTGCCAATTGCATCTTCTATCAATACATAACAGTCTACCGGTTATCTTTTGGGGCGGTTTTGTATGCGATACTGTGTTGTAGGCCGTTGAGTCAAATATCGATCCGACAACCTTCGTCTTGTTTCTGAAGGGGGTCCTGCATGGTAGTTACTACAGAAGCTGGGAATATCCGCTCCGAAATCAATAGTTTTTAGTTGTTATCATCTGATTTCTTTCAATATGGTCAAGTGTATGTTACAAATATGTTTCAATGTAGTTTTGATAATTTGAACAGTGCAAATTAATATACCTTCTATCAGGTTGTGTAGTTCCAATAACGATTGCCGGCACGATTTTGACGCGTATTCTTTATACGCATTCATATCTTGTTTTAAGGTTGTTCAGAGTATATTAAGATAATAGCAATCAAAATAAAATCACTCGTCATTAAACCGAAAATAACGCCTAAACTTGACGTTGTAAAGGGAAACAGCTTAACCGGATCAGATGCTAAGTGTACATGTATGTTTATTCATGTCAACTATTGCATACTTTTAACGTTATTTATATCATCATTTAAGATTGTTTTTACATCAATAAAGATTGTTTTTGGTTTTCGGTTTAAGCAGAATTTAAACTTAGCGTGCACGTAGCGATATATTTGATGTGTTTAATTATCCATATGAATATATATGCTTGATCAATCGATGTTAATTTTAATCTAAATGTACAAAAGAATAATCACACTTATATATATATATTAAGGCAATACAGATAATTGCAACAACTTGACAGGTTAATTTCACTTAATGTTGGCTACACGCATGCTTGACATTAGATGTAACTATACGTTTTTTAAAAGAGTGTAATTTGGATTGTGTAATAAAGCATCCTGAAGTATTTACTTTCTTAATCGAGTTACTCAAGTGTATTGTGAACCTCGAAAAAGGACAAAGAATATAAACCATAACAAATTGTAGAAGTATATAGGACTTATTTGAAATACTAACTTGTGAAAAATTAAGAAGACTTTTAGCTGAATATACTGCGTTGGTCTCTTTAAAATATCACTTTAAACAATTGAACAACTACTCTCCGCAGATAAATGAAGATTGTTTTGTAGATTGTGTTAAAGTATTTCTATTCAGAGACATGCCTAAACAATATAACATAATTATGAGTGTTCTTCTTAATGAGGAAGATTTTAGGCAGCTGGTCTATTCATAATGTTAAGTCATCGAGTGCCAGTAAGTGTTGTCTGAAGCACATACTAAACCTAACAATACCATCGTGCGACTATGTACTTGGATAGTATTTGTTTCGTTTATGAAACCGATTGTCTGGTTGAAGAGTGCTTTATTAAGATTGAATGATTACACTTATTATCGCACTTATTTTTGAAACACTCAAGATATAAGTACAGGTTTTTGCTGTTGTGTGACATTTATTGTTTAGTAATATGCTATCATCAAACATTAATACGCTATTTTTTGCCCCCCTCCCGGTCTATGACAAGGCGAACATTCATATGAATGCATACACAATTGATTAGTTTTTTATGTCTCACAAGCCTCTGTGCAAACGATTTAATCCTCTTTGCCTATTCAATTTTTTTAGACATGCAGTTTGATCTTCATTACTGCCCTAATTACCTTACTGAAATGTTCAATAGTGTTAAGAATAATGTATCAATAAATTATCGGCATAGCAAACATGTAAACACTTTTCAGTTTTACTTGGATGTTTTTGGAAAATGTTTCATGTCATCAAAAACTGGGTCTTCTCGGGGATAACAACTTGACATGACAAAGAAATCAAGGCTTAGTAGATCTCATTAACAGTTCATTTCAAGAGAAGAAAGTAATATGATAGCGAACTCTGAATTTAAAATAAGGCCAAATATAACAAATGGTGATGTTTTGACTTCCCGACCTTGTTTAACATGTGTGGCAAGTCCCATCAAATTTCACCAATTTGCGATGGAAAGTTAAAATGTGGGCATGTCTGCTAATAAGTTAAGATGGCATATTTGTAAACGCCGTTTTGCAAATAAGAAGTATTATGAGAACGCTCTTAGTGGGTGTGTATACTGCCGGATCAGTGTTAGCCTGGGGCATAATTTGGTGTTGTAGCCGGCATGAACCATGAACGAACCATGTTCATTATATAGGGACCTAATATAGACACCTGTGGAACACCAGCGATAATTTCGGCAGGAGTTGATTCTGCTCCTGGTAGAATGACTTTTTGTTTACGGTTAGCAAGATAATTGGATATGAATGCTTATAATTATGTAAACGGCATTAGTATGCATTCTCCTGATGCCACAATTAAAATATTGTTGGTTTGCCCTTTACCGACCCAAGATTTTTCAGGTGGGTAGGTAGGTAGGAAAATTATTTTATTTTATTTGAGAAATTATA
>VMBQ01016137.1:0-10620 GCA_007657795.1 Dreissena rostriformis | reverse complement strand
CTTCAAATTTAAATCAGGTTGTAGATATTTACATGTTTTAATTAAAATACAGGTTTTGTTTGGTTTTCTTCACCAGTGTGTTGTAATTATTCGAGGTCTACAATATACATGTTGCTGACCATTTATTCAGTCTGCTACAGTGTTAAGTGTTATAATATACACATATAGCTGTTGTAAACAGTTAAAGCTTGTTCATAGTTTATAAATAACCTACATGTATTGAGAATCTTTTTTTTATGTGGTATTTTTTATGTCCCCCAGTCTATACTGGGGGACATATNCAATGAAATATGGTAAGAATGTTTGTCTTGTTAAAATCTGGGTTGGAATCGAATTTGGGTCATCTAGGGTCAAAAACTAGGTCACTAGGTCAAAGTTTAAAAAACTTGTGTAGACAGTAGAGGTCACAGTTTTCATCCAATCTTAATAAAATTTTGCAAGAATGTTAATTTTGATGAAATCTGGGTTGGGATTGTATTTGGGTCATCTGGGGTCAAAAACAAGGTCACTAGGTCAATTCATAGAAAAACATTGTGTAGACAATAGAGGTCACAGTTTCCATCAGATCTTTATGAAACTTTGTCAGAATGTTTATCTTGATGACATCTGGATTGGGATTGTATTTGGGTCATCTGGGGTCAGAAAATAGGTCACTAGGTCAAATCATAGAAAAACCTTGTGTAGACAATAGAGGTCATAGTGTTTATCTGATCTTAATGAAATATGGTCAGAATGTTTTTCTTGATAATATCTGATTTTGGATCGTATATGGGTCATCTGGGGTGAAAAATAAGGTCACCGGGCCAATTCTAGTAAAAGGTGAGCGATTCAGGGCCATCATGGCCCTCATGTTTTTAGGAACATACCATTTATCAAGGGATTTGAACCCATCCATAAACAAAATTTATTTGGCGGGTTTCAACGAATTTGCTTGTTTTATTATAAAATCTACAGGATGCAATTAATGAAAACAATATTTTTTCTGATTTAATAACAGGGAAGGATCCCGGGATAGGGACCGGGAATACAGGGGAGACTACCACGATGACTGGGATCACAAACAGGATCATGACAGGGGTAGCAGGGATCATGGGGACTATGACAGAGATGGCAAAGACAGGTCCCGTGGCTACGACGACAGGAGAGAACGGGACTTCGATCGCGACCGGGACCGGGATTCAAATATGAACAGGCAGTACGACATGATGGACAGGGATAGAGGGAGGGATTACGACAGGGGCAAGGATGGTTTCAGGGATCAAGATAGGGGTAGAGGTGTCGACGAAATGGACAAGACTCATGAATGGGACGGTGATAGACCCCGGGAAGAAACGGTGATCATTGGAAGGGACATCCGGGACAGGGGCTTTAGGGACCGGACGAGGGAAGATTTCAGGGAGAAGGAGAAGGCTAGAGAGATCTATATGGAAACTCCAAGGAGTCCTTCCACTGGGTAATAGCTGAAGCATATTTCTCAAACATAGTTTATCCTGTTTTGCAACCTAAGGCTTATTTGAAACGCTCTCGAGTCTGTTTCCTGAGCCTAGAACCAGTACATGGTGTCTATTGAGGAGATCTTTAGAACGCTCTCACAGTGGGGATCTCACCCATGACCTGGCTGTCGCTAGGCGGACACCATATCCACAGAATATTTCTGAAATATGGTTTATCCTATTTTGATAATGATATTGATATTGACTGCTGTAGTGTCAATCATACAATAAGTTAAGTTTGTAGTCTTGAAATTCATATTTTTTGTTTATTGGTTTGTCAAAATTGTCAATATTATTAGACATCCTGGTGTTTTTTCTTTATAATAGACGTTGTATAAATGTGCTGTTATGGGTATATTTTTGTGTATTTAATAATAGGTCAAGGTCACGCTCGTACAGTGGGGACAGATTCAGTTCAAGGTCAAGGACTCCGTCCCCAAGCAGACCTGGCCCCGGACCCATTTCACCAGCCATTAGGTACACTAATGATACCAAACACTTTAATTCTAGGCTAGGTGCCCATGTTACACAAATTGAGCAAATGCACTGTGATGATAGTACATGTATCACCATTTCTTGTTTGAAGTCGTCACCACTGTCCAGCAAATATAATTAACTTATATATTAGGCATTTAGCCAGACTAAGGGGGGAGGGGCTTGAAAATGGGCAGGGCAACCTCTTTAGTGAAAAATTATTGTATGGTAAAGTTTTCTCATCGTTATGACATTATTGCTGTTTCTAGCATCTATTCAGCATGTATTCTATAAGGTATGATCCTTATAAGAAAAATAATTTGATGCTTATATCAAGTTATACTATTGTAACTCTATAAAATCATCAATAGCCAATATTTACAAGAAATTTGAAAAATTAAAAAGGGATACAAAAAGTTGGCATATAGTTTAGGGTGGTGCATANGGGGGGGGAGGGGGGCAAATTTTGTTATGCTTGGGCATAAGAATGGAAGGGCTCCCCATCCCCTTTGTGCTGTTCTGTGATAGCTAAATCCCTGCATATATGATCTTTAATGTTATTTTCAGAATAAGTACATGTAGATTAAAGTGACAATAAAACATGAACAAATAAATAACAGAAAAAAAAATGAAAAAGAAAAGATAAAATAAATCAACAAGTACATATTTTTTTGAGTTTTGTACTTATCATTACTAGTGTGCAACCTTATCCAACTGCAATATGACCCTACATAAAAAAGAATTTTATAATTTGTCGATGTAAGAGGGATACATATGAGCAGTGTGCTGGGAAAATGGGGTTAAATGCATACAGGTGCGTAAAGTGTTGTCCCTGATTAGCCTGTGCAGTCAGCACAGGCTAATAATGGACGACACTTTTTGCCTTAATGGAATTTTTCATTTAAAAGTAGTCTCTTCAAAACAAAAATCAAGTCTTGGCGGAAAGTGATGTCCCTGATTTGCCTATGCCGATGGCACATGCTAAATTTGGATGACTCTTTATGCACATGCATTAGGGTATGTTTTCTCAGAGCTAGGCATTCATTTTTATGTCCCCGGTAGGGTGGCATATAGCAGTTGAAATGTCCATCAGTCTGTCTGTCTGTCTGTCCGTCCGTCCGAAAACTTAAACATTGGTCATAACTTTTGCATTATTGATGATAGCAACTTCATAGTTGACATGCATGTGTATCTCATGGAGCGGCACATTTTGAGTGGTGAAAGGTCAAGGTCATCCTTCAAGGTCAAAGGTTAAAAATAAAATAAAAATCAAAGCGACGCAGTAGGTGGAATTGTGTTTCTGACAAACACATCTCTGGTTATATCTGCTTTGCATCACATAGTATTCTGTTTGAGGTAGGGTTTCATATTCCACTTATTATGCATGTTATGTCGTTGTAAGAGGCAAGAAATTATATGCATTATGACTTACTACTATTAATGCATTTATGTGTGTTAGAGGGCGGATTGGAGAGACGACCGCCCCAGACAGATACCAGTTGAAGGACTTGGTGCCAGTAGAGACGGCAGTTCTCAGAGATCCTCAGTTCTCAGACGCTGAACAAGGTCGTCCTCCTCCCACACTGAAAGGTTCGTCATAGAAACGGAGCACAAAAATGATGCTTAAGTGTGAAACTGGTGTGTGTGTGACATTTATGTATAAGATACACTTGATATGCAATTTATATTCCTCAAACGGATGTGTTTTTTCTTTATAGATCAGACTCTTTTTAGATTTGTAATTGTTAACAAACTGTTTCATTAATTAAAAATAAATAAAAAATATGCTTGCACTGAATATTAGATTCTAAAGAAAAGAATTCAAACATCAAAACACTATTCAATCTATGGTCATTTAATCTGTGTCTACCACCTTAAAAAAAAATTGTTTGTACAGAATTTTCTTTCATTGCATAGTTATGCCAGAAAAAAAGAAAACTTTGTCTCAAAACTTAAAGTATGATTAATTGAACCAATGGCTGTCAATTACTTGAGCCTGGCTGTGGGTAAACTGGGGTAATGCATGTGCATAAAGTGTTATCCCAGATTTACCTGTGCAGCCTGCACAGGCTAATCACAGACGACACTTTCGGTCTTCACTATAGTTTTGATAAGATAAAAGAAGAGACTTCCTTTTGACAAAAAAATTCATAAAAAACAGAAAGTGCCATCCCTGATAAGCCTGTGTGGACTGCACAGGCTAATCTGGGGCGAAACCATAACTGGACATCCATTAAGCCCTGAAAGCAGAAAGCGACTCATTTGTTCAACTGGGCCCTCAGACGATAACTGCTGTCTTCTCACAGGGGAAGTTGAGGGAGGATTGATGGAGGAGGTGGTGGACCAGGTGGGCAGTCCTGCAGAGCAGATGTACATGTCAGACGGTGATTACGAGTCCATCTCCAGTGATGACGAGCTCATTGACATCGATACTGAACTGGTAGGAATCATGGGGAACTTGTATGCATGGGAATCATGGGTATATTTTATGCATTATTCCAATGCATAAAATATACCCATGATTCCCATGCATGGGTAATTGTTTTGCGTGACAATCATGGGAAATTGGTGTCCATTGGAATTATGGTAAACTTATATGCATTGGAATCATGGGTAAATGGTATGCATTGGAATGATGGGTAAATGGTATGCATTGGAATAATGGTTAACAAGTATGCAATGGAAGTATGGGTTACTGGTCTGCTATAGAATCATGGGTATCGGGTATGCAATGGCAACATGGGTAACTGGTATGTGTTGGAATCATGGGTTACTGGTATGATATGGAATCATAGGTAATTGGTTTGCAATGGAAGCATGGGTAACTGGTATGCTATGGAATCATGGGTAACTGGTATGTTTTGGAATCATGGGTTACTGGTATGCTATGGAATCATGGGTAATTGGTTTGCCATGGAAGCATGTGTAACTGGTATGCTATGGAATCATGGGTAACTGGTATGTTTTGGAATCATGGGTTTCTGGTGTGCTATGGAATCATGGGTAATTGGTTTGCAATGGAATCATGGGTAATTGGTATGCTATGGAATCATTGGTAACTAGTATGCTATGGAATTATGGGTAACTGGTATGCTATGGTATGCTATGGAATCATGGGTTTCTGGTATTCTATGGAATCATGGGTAACTAGTATGCTATGGAATCATGGGTAACTGGTATTCTATGGAATCATTGGTAACTGGAATGCTATGGAATAATTGGTAACTGGTATGCTATGGAATCATGGGTAACTGGTATGCTATGGAATCATGGGTAACTGGTATGCTACGGAATCATGGATAACTGGTATTCTATGGAATCATTGGTAATTTGGTATGCTATTGAATCATGGGTAACTGGTATGTAATGGAAGCATGGGTTACTGGTCTGCTAGAGAATCATGGGTATCGGTCTTTGCAATGGAATCGTTGGTAACTGGTATGCTATGGAATCATGGGTTACTGGTATGCTATGGAATCATGGGTTATTGGTTTGAGTTGGAGTCATGGATAGTTGGTATGCATGCAAATAATAGGTAAAGGATAAAGAAATGACATACATTCTGTTTCATATTGAAGCATTGAACAGGACATGAGTGCCCCCAAGGATTAATGCAGTTTTGCTTCAAATTTAAATCAGGTTGTAGATATTTACATGTTTTAATTAAAATACAGGTTTTGTTTGGTTTTCTTCACCAGTGTGTTGTAATTATTCGAGGTCTACAATATACATGTTGCTGACCATTTATTCAGTCTGCTACAGTGTTAAGTGTTATAATATACACATATAGCTGTTGTAAACAGTTAAAGCTTGTTCATAGTTTATAAATAACCTACATGTATTGAGAATCTTTTTTTTATGTGGTATTTTTTATGTCCCCCAGTCTATACTGGGGGACATATTGTTTTTGCCCTGTCTGTTGGTTTGTTTGTTGGTTTGTTGGTTTGTTTGCGTCAAACTTTAACATTGGTCATAATTTTTGCAATATTGAAGATAGCAACTTACATTTGGCATGCATGTCTATCTCATGGAGCTGCACATTTTGAGTGGTGAAAGGTCAAGGTCATCCTTCAAGGTCAAAGTCAAATATATGGGTCAAAATCATAACTTTTGCAATATTGAAGATAGCAACGTGATATTTGGCATGCATGTGCATCTCATGAAGCTGCACATTTTGAGTGGTGAAAGGTCAAGGTCATCCTTCAAGGTCAAAGCTCAAATATATGGGTCAAAATCGCTCAAAAGGGGACATAGTGTTTCACAAACACATCTTGTTAATGAAGTGGAATTAACATCTGAAAATTCTGTATATTGTATTAATATTAATTATTATAATAACTTAAACTTAAAACATAGGCATGAACTATTCTTGACAAATATGCATGTGCTTTACAGTTTTAAGAACTTCACAGTTAAATCTGTTTTTGTTATACAGAAATTCAGTTATAGTGTTTCACATAGAGCTAGACATAGAGCAGTGAGTGATTGTTTTGTTTTTAAATTACGGTAAACTCTGTTTGTTATGACATTGAGCTGACACTGGAATTTATAGCATTTTTAACCCATTTATGCCTAGTGGACTCTCCCATCCTTCTAAATTGGATCAATTTATTTCCAAAATTAGGGATGTCTAGTATATTTATTTCTATAATTAGAATATTTCTTACAGAAATTCCTTTAAGCAAACAGCGCAGACCCTGATGAGACGCCGCATCATGCGGCGTCTCATCTGGGTGTACGCTGTTTACCAAGGCCTTTTTTCTAGACGCTTGGCATAAATGGGTAAATTACAAGACAGCGTAATTACCAATAATGTGTACATAAGAACATGTTTGTAACTTTGGTCAGAAAATATAATAATTAAGCCTCAAATTTTGTCGCATGCACTACAATTACAAATACATTACATCAATTTCAATAACATGAATCAGGGTGGAACTTAATTTCTTCATGAAAAATGTAATGTGTTTCTTCAAGCCAATTATTACAAATGGAGTTTACTGCATCACCCTTCCATAATTCTTATTTTTGAAAATCCCCATTTCCTTGATAGTTCACCTGAGGTTGAAAACGCTTATGGTGGGCTCTTGTGGTCATCCTATGGCCGGCTTCTGGCTTTGTGTGTGGTAAACTTTTAGCTTGTTAACACTTAAGAGGCCACATTTTCCATCCAAGTTTGATTAAACTTGGTCAGAATGTTTTTCTTGACAATATCTGAGTCGAGTTTGAATCACGGTAATTGTGTCCAAATTCTAAGTCACCAGGTCAAATATTAGAAAAATATTTGTATCACTCCAGAGGCCAAATTAATGACTCAGTCTTGATGAAACTTGGTCAAAATGTTTACATTGACAATATCTTGGTTAAGTTTAAATCTGTGTATTGTGTGTCCAAAAACTGGGTAACCAGGTCAAATCTTAGAAAAAACTACTTTTAGCTTGTTAACACTCTAGAGGACACATGTTTCATCCAATCTTGATGAAACTTGGTCAGAATGTCTATCTTGACAATATCTAGACCAAGTTTCATTCTGGGTCATGTGCATTAAAAAACTAGGTCACCATGTTAAATATTAGAAAAACCTTGTAACCTCTCTAAAGGCCACATTTGTGACTCAATTTTTATGAAATTTGGTCAGAATATTTATTTTGAAAATGTCTAGGTTAGGTTTGAATCTTGGTCATGTAATTCTTAAAACTGTCACCAGTTCAAATCTTAAAAAAACCTTGTTACTACTTTAGAGACTACATCTAGGGGTCAATTTTGACCAAACTAGGTCAAAATGTTTATCTTTACTATCTAGGCAGAGTTTGATTCTCTAACTTGTTTTCTTATTACCACTCTACATGCCACATTTATGACTCTAACTTGATGAAACGTGATCATAATGTTAATCTTAACAATAACTAGGCCAAGTTAACATCTGGGTCACATGGGTGCAAAAACCAGGTCACCAGGTCAAGTCTTTTACAATTGAACTTGAATTTAGGTAAGCGTTTCATGTTTATCATGGCCCTCTTGTTTTTTGTTGTTGTTGTCAATCAAAGTCTAGTTTGACGTTAATATTGTTTTGTATTGGAGAAATGTTTTTTCATCAAGTACAAGACACATTTTTACTTTTTGATAGCATGAAGATACCACACATCCACATTTTAAAAGCATGAACATTCTTAGTATGGAATTGTAGCATAATCAATCTAAAACATGAATAATGTCAGCCATGTAGGGAAAATAATCTTATAATTGAGAAGTCTGATTGTTTGATTGTGAGTCTGAATATGAAGTTTAAAACCAGTTTGATATTGAGCCATGGAGAATCCTTGTCAGTCAGTGATACCTGCATTTGCCAGCACACACTAACTCAAATATGGACTCTGTATGCATGTGTTTCATCACAAAATAGCCTCTACATGCCTCCATAACTTTCATGTGTATCATGCACTTATGTGCAAATAGCCTCTACATGCCTCCCTTACTTTCATGTGTATCATACACTTATGTGCAAATAGCCTCTACATGCCACCCTTACTTTCATGTGTATCGTACACTTATGTGCAAATAGCCTCTACATGCCACCCTTACTTTCCTGTATATCATACACTTATGTGCACATAGCCTCCACATGCCACCCTTACTTTCATGTGTACACTTACATGCATTTCATTTTCCAGAACAGTACCTGCAATTTACTGCATATATCTTTGTGTTTAATCAATTGAAGTTTGCGTCTTCTATAAATCAAAAGGTTTAATTTAAGGATATTAACATAAATTTATAAAGTATATAGTTTTTGTTTGTCAATTGGTTTTGTCAGTTGCAGTCTGTCAGTGATTTTCAGACAAAGTTCGCATGAACATTGAGTATACTTTCATTTTCCTATCAAAAGTGGTCTGTTATCTGAAATTCCCATACTTAAGTATTTATAACACTCTGCCATTTATTCTGGTGGATTAAAATATTTAATTCCAGAAAAGGAGAAAATCAGACCAAAAATCTGTAAAAGCCTGACTGTTCATTGCTGTGTTTGAATTTCAAACTTTGCCTCATGCGATTCACGTTTGACTGTTGTTGTTGTTGTTTTTCAGGTTATTGATTATGACATGGATGAGGAGGCATTCAGCTATATAACGGCACCGTTCAATCCTTACCAGTTTGAAGTGCTGCCACCTACAGTAAGTGGACCTCTGAAAGTGTGGTCTATTCTTTGGCCTTGTATATATCCATACCTGTCAGAATTGTAAACCATTTTAAAATGTGATGCCAAAATGTTTTTATGCCCCGGGTAGGGTGGCATTTAGTGATCGCACTGTCTGTCTGTCCGTCCGTCTGTCTGTCTGTCCTTCTGAAATTCCGTCACACTTGCGTTTAGGTTTTGCAAAATGGTCATAACATTTGCAATATTGATGATAGCAACTTGATATTTGGCATTCATGTGTATCTCATAGAACATTTTGAGTGGTGAAAGGTCAAGGTCAAGGGCATCCTTCAAGTTCAAAGGTCATGTTTTTTTGTTTTGTTTTTATCAAAGCGGCGCAGTAGGGGTATTGTGTTTCTGACAAACACATCTCTTGTTTGTACTCTTCTGCAAGCGGATAAACCCAATTTTGACAGTATTATTATCAATTAACCAAATAAGAAAAATTCCATTTTCAAAATCAAGATCTACAAAATAATGGCTATAACTGTGTTTCATTTACAAACATACATTAACATTAATTTCATAAACACAGACGTTTGCCATTTGCCCAAAGTACCTGTATACAGTGAATTATGGCCTTGCACAAATAATGTATCAAGATGTGCATGCATCTGGCACTGTTCATATTTATTAATAACAGCCATTCAACAAGTGAATTTTAAGTTAGATTGAATAGAACATGTGCAAACTATTTACTAAAAATAAGGAGAAAGTAACTGTGAATTTCTGAGAATACAAAATCTGCATCAAAATGACTTATTTTTCTCTACTTGTGTTTTTAAGGGTTTTCAAAGGCTTATAAGCAGACAGCATTGAACTAAATGTGTTGTTTTTCACTGTTTCAACAAGACTTATAGCGCGATAAATCAATACATGATTTCATTGTACACCCTATAAGGACATACTCAATAATTGTTTTAATTGATGACACATGCTTAACCATTTGTGGTATAATACATATAGTATGAGTAACTGTGCGCTTGATTGGGCCATTAAAGAAAAACTTGTGTCAGCTTTCTTTGTCAGAAAAACTAGAAAACTTTGCAAAAGTTTATATGTAAGATGAAGACAAAAATAAAACACATTTGTTATGTAAGAAAGTGTGGCCTATATTCGAGAAATCGCGGTAATTAATATTTATATATATTTTTTCCCTAAAATTGGTTTTTTGGCTGTGCCTACGATATTAGTATAGGTTCTGGGCCCGGTTGCTCAAAACTTTAACGGCCAGTTAAGCTTACAGCCATAAATTTTTGGATCAAATTATTTATGTGACTTAATTGTTAACCGTTTAATATGTGTTGATTGTAAACAAATGTGTTTGCTTTAATAGTTTGCATATGTCTTATAATAACATTGCTTCTAAAATTTAATTTTATTTGTGTCTCAAGTTAACAGACTGTTACCTTAACTGGCTGTTAAAGTTTTGAGCAACCGGGCCCAGGTAACTTTATT
>VMBQ01016135.1:0-12151 GCA_007657795.1 Dreissena rostriformis | reverse complement strand
ATCATCATCATCATCATCTCATATGATTATAGACACGAACACACAAGGAGCATAATTATTTTGTTAAAATTACAAGCTCTTTTACATTTTCTAAGAATTTTATACAGCAAGGAAGCAAGGAATATGCTCAACAACTAATGTATATTTTTTCAAGTGCCTTGACAAAATTGGGATATAGAAATGAGTTATTGTTATATTATATTTAAGAAATGCATTTCATAACCAAGCTGCATATATATTTTCGCAGTGGTAAATACATTAGCAGTTAATGCACATATAAACTTCCTGATGCTCTTCTGTTTCAATAGATATATCCGATTACATTGACACTGCACATATCAACGCGTGTCCTGTTGAATCCATATTGCCCATTATACTATACCAGTAATCGGATATCCGGCGTTTAAGTTATCTGAAACACAACGCTCACGCCCGTGTATTTGTTGAAAGATCTTGCATTTTCGAAAATTGTTTGTGGTGGAATAGCTTATAAAGTAAGGAAACTTTTTTTATTTAAACATTGAAAATATACTATTAGAATATATCAAAATAATTCACATATTAAAACAGGGTTAACATATCATGGATTATCAATGCATAACTAATCAGAACACTTAAATTATCACCATAGAATGTGCACCAAATTAACATACACGTTTACAAAATTTGAAATTAGTGTTCACAAACATAGCTATGTATTCTGCTGTTATAAGTTAATATAAATCACATATAAGTTTGCAAATATAACAAAATGACAGTCAAATATTTCTGCAAGCTCTGTAGGGTTATGGATATATAATCAATAAACAATGAGGACAAATATACCATTCGACGGCTGCACAAAAATATTCCGATTTTGAGAAAAAGGCTCTATATTGTTTCTACATGTCCACGCGTTTAGATTTAACCTTTTTTATACGTGTACCAATGATGGTAACATATACTTATCAAAGTACTGACAGTACTGGTGTGACGATGCTTTTGAAAAGGATGGATATAAAAGCATAAATCTAAGCTTATCTACATCACCACAATTGTGTATGTGGGTACGAAAATTTTGGGAACGAAAACAAATTTGTGTACTAAAATTTTGGGTTCGAAAAAATTATGCCAAACAAAAAAAAATGGGTACGAACAAAATGTGGGAACGAAAAACAAATTGGGTACGAAAAAAAATTGGGTACGAAAAACAATTTGGGTACGAAACAAAATTTGGGTAGGAAAACAAATTGGGTACGAAAACAAAATATGGGTACGAAAAAAAAATTGGGTACGAAAAAAAATTGGGTACGAAAAAAATGTGGGTACGAAAAAAAATTTGGGTACGAAACAAAATTGGGTATGAACAAAAATTGGGTACGAAATTTTGGGTAAGAAACAAATTATATCCCCACGCCGCATAGATGTTGTATTAGATAAACTTTGGTTCTTGACATCAAGACAAAAACATGCATTGATTTGTTTTCATTTTCGACAATTGTGACACATAGACCATAACAAGCTTAAAGGTTAAGGTTTATAATTGGAAAAAATAAGAATAGAATATCAGGAAAGATTTTGAAATCCTATCTCCAACTTGTCTGACACAGGCTAGTCCAACTTGTCTTACACAGGCTATTCCAACTTGTCTGACCCAGGCTTGTATAACTTGTCTGACACAGGCTAGTCCAACTTGTCTGACACAGGCTAGTCCAACTTGTCTGACACAGGCATGTCTAACTTGTCTGACACAGGCTAGACCAACTTTTCTGACACAGGTTAGTCCAAGTTGTCTGACACAGGCTAGTCCAACTTGTGTGACACAGGCTAGTCTAACTTGCCTGACACAGGCTAGCCTTACTTGTCTGACACAGGCTAGTCTTATTTTTCTGACATAGGCTAGTCCAACTTGTCTGACACAGGCTAATCCAACTTGTCTGACACAGGCTAGTCTAACTTGTCTTACACAGGCTAGTCTTACTTGTCTGACACAGGCTAGTCCAACTGATCTGACACAGGCTAGTCTAACTTGTCTGACACAGGCTATTTCAACATGTCTGATACAGGCTAGTCTAACTTATCTGACACAGGCTAGTCAAACTTGTCTGACACAGGCTAGTCTAACTTGTCTGACACAGGCTAGTCTAACTTGACTGACACAGGCTAGTCCAACTTGTATGACACAGGCTAGTCCAACTTGTCTGACACAGGCTAGTCTAACTTGTCTGACACAGGCTAGTCTAACTTGTCTGACACAGGCTAGTCCAACTTGTCNACGCACGCACGCACGCACGCACGCACGCACGCACGCACGCACGCACGCACGCACGCACGCACGCACGCACGCACGCACGCACGCACGCACGCACGCACGCACGCACGCACGCACGCACGCACGCACGCACGCACGCACGCACGCACGCACGCACGCACGCACGCACGCACGCACGCACGCACGCACGCACGCACGCACGCACGCACGCACGCACGCACGCACGCACGCACGCACGCACGCACGCACGCACGCACGCACGCACGCACGCACGCACGCACGCACGCACGCACGCACGCACGCACGCACGCACGCACGCACGCACGCACGCACGCACGCACGCACGCACGCACGCACGCACGCACGCACGCACGCACGCACGCACGCACGCACGCACGCACGCACGCACGCACGCACGCACGCACGCACGCACGCACGCACGCACGCACGCACGCACGCACGCACGCACGCACGCACGCACGCACGCACGCACGCACGCACGCACGCACGCACGCACGCACGCACGCACGCACGCACGCACGCACGCACGCACGCACGCACGCACGCACGCACGCACGCACGCACGCACGCACGCACGCACGCACGCACGCACGCACGCACGCACGCACGCACGCACGCACGCACGCACGCACGCACGCACGCACGCACGCACGCACGCACGCACGCACGCACGCACGCACGCACGCACGCACGCACGCACGCACGCACGCACGCACGCACGCACGCACGCACGCACGCACGCACGCACGCACGCACGCACGCACGCACGCACGCACGCACGCACGCACGCACGCACGCACGCACGCACGCACGCACGCACGCACGCACGCACGCACGCACGCACGCACGCACGCACGCACGCACGCACGCACGCACGCACGCACGCACGCACGCACGCACGCACGCACGCACGCACGCACGCACGCACGCACGCACGCACGCACGCACGCACGCACGCACGCACGCACGCACGCACGCACGCACGCACGCACGCACGCACGCACGCACGCACGCACGCACGCACGCACGCACGCACGCACGCACGCACGCACGCACGCACGCACGCACGCACGCACGCACGCACGCACGCACGCACGCACGCACGCACGCACGCACGCACGCACGCACGCACGCACGCACGCACGCACGCACGCACGCACGCACGCACGCACGCACGCACGCACGCACGCACGCACGCACGCACGCACGCACGCACGCACGCACGCACGCACGCACGCACGCACGCACGCACGCACGCACGCACGCACGCACGCACGCACGCACGCACGCACGCACGCACGCACGCACGCACGCACGCACGCACGCACGCACGCACGCACGCACGCACGCACGCACGCACGCACGCACGCACGCACGCACGCACGCACGCACGCACGCACGCACGCACGCACGCACGCACGCACGCACGCACGCACGCACGCACGCACGCACGCACGCACGCACGCACGCACGCACGCACGCACGCACGCACGCACGCACGCACGCACGCACGCACGCACGCACGCACGCACGCACGCACGCACGCACGCACGCACGCACGCACGCACGCACGCACGCACGCACGCACGCACGCACGCACGCACGCACGCACGCACGCACGCACGCACGCACGCACGCACGCACGCACGCACGCACGCACGCACGCACGCACGCACGCACGCACGCACGCACGCACGCACGCACGCACGCACGCACGCACGCACGCACGCACGCACGCACGCACGCACGCACGCACGCACGCACGCACGCACGCACGCACGCACGCACGCACGCACGCACGCACGCACGCACGCACGCACGCACGCACGCACGCACGCACGCACGCACGCACGCACGCACGCACGCACGCACGCACGCACGCACGCACGCACGCACGCACGCACGCACGCACGCACGCACGCACGCACGCACGCACGCACGCACGCACGCACGCACGCACGCACGCACGCACGCACGCACGCACGCACGCACGCACGCACGCACGCACGCACGCACGCACGCACGCACGCACGCACGCACGCACGCACGCACGCACGCACGCACGCACGCACGCACGCACGCACGCACGCACGCACGCACGCACGCACGCACGCACGCACGCACGCACGCACGCACGCACGCACGCACGCACGCACGCACGCACGCACGCACGCACGCACGCACGCACGCACGCACGCACGCACGCACGCACGCACGCACGCACGCACGCACGCACGCACGCACGCACGCACGCACGCACGCACGCACGCACGCACGCACGCACGCACGCACGCACGCACGCACGCACGCACGCACGCACGCACGCACGCACGCACGCACGCACGCACGCACGCACGCACGCACGCACGCACGCACGCACGCACGCACGCACGCACGCACGCACGCACGCACGCACGCACGCACGCACGCACGCACGCACGCACGCACGCACGCACGCACGCACGCACGCACGCACGCACGCACGCACGCACGCACGCACGCACGCACGCACGCACGCACGCACGCACGCACGCACGCACGCACGCACGCACGCACGCACGCACGCACGCACGCACGCACGCACGCACGCACGCACGCACGCACGCACGCACGCACGCACGCACGCACGCACGCACGCACGCACGCACGCACGCACGCACGCACGCACGCACGCACGCACGCACGCACGCACGCACGCACGCACGCACGCACGCACGCACGCACGCACGCACGCACGCACGCACGCACGCACGCACGCACGCACGCACGCACGCACGCACGCACGCACGCACGCACGCACGCACGCACGCACGCACGCACGCACGCACGCACGCACGCACGCACGCACGCACGCACGCACGCACGCACGCACGCACGCACGCACGCACGCACGCACGCACGCACGCACGCACGCACGCACGCACGCACGCACGCACGCACGCACGCACGCACGCACGCACGCACGCACGCACGCACGCACGCACGCACGCACGCACGCACGCACGCACGCACGCACGCACGCACGCACGCACGCACGCACGCACGCACGCACGCACGCACGCACGCACGCACGCACGCACGCACGCACGCACGCACGCACGCACGCACGCACGCACGCACGCACGCACGCACGCACGCACGCACGCACGCACGCACGCACGCACGCACGCACGCACGCACGCACGCACGCACGCACGCACGCACGCACGCACGCACGCACGCACGCACGCACGCACGCACGCACGCACGCACGCACGCACGCACGCACGCACGCACGCACGCACGCACGCACGCACGCACGCACGCACGCACGCACGCACGCACGCACGCACGCACGCACGCACGCACGCACGCACGCACGCACGCACGCACGCACGCACGCACGCACGCACGCACGCACGCACGCACGCACGCACGCACGCACGCACGCACGCACGCACGCACGCACGCACGCACGCACGCACGCACGCACGCACGCACGCACGCACGCACGCACGCACGCACGCACGCACGCACGCACGCACGCACGCACGCACGCACGCACGCACGCACGCACGCACGCACGCACGCACGCACGCACGCACGCACGCACGCACGCACGCACGCACGCACGCACGCACGCACGCACGCACGCACGCACGCACGCACGCACGCACGCACGCACGCACGCACGCACGCACGCACGCACGCACGCACGCACGCACGCACGCACGCACGCACGCACGCACGCACGCACGCACGCACGCACGCACGCACGCACGCACGCACGCACGCACGCACGCACGCACGCACGCACGCACGCACGCACGCACGCACGCACGCACGCACGCACGCACGCACGCACGCACGCACGCACGCACGCACGCACGCACGCACGCACGCACGCACGCACGCACGCACGCACGCACGCACGCACGCACGCACGCACGCACGCACGCACGCACGCACGCACGCACGCACGCACGCACGCACGCACGCACGCACGCACGCACGCACGCACGCACGCACGCACGCACGCACGCACGCACGCACGCACGCACGCACGCACGCACGCACGCACGCACGCACGCACGCACGCACGCACGCACGCACGCACGCACGCACGCACGCACGCACGCACGCACGCACGCACGCACGCACGCACGCACGCACGCACGCACGCACGCACGCACGCACGCACGCACGCACGCACGCACGCACGCACGCACGCACGCACGCACGCACGCACGCACGCACGCACGCACGCACGCACGCACGCACGCACGCACGCACGCACGCACGCACGCACGCACGCACGCACGCACGCACGCACGCACGCACGCACGCACGCACGCACGCACGCACGCACGCACGCACGCACGCACGCACGCACGCACGCACGCACGCACGCACGCACGCACGCACGCACGCACGCACGCACGCACGCACGCACGCACGCACGCACGCACGCACGCACGCACGCACGCACGCACGCACGCACGCACGCACGCACGCACGCACGCACGCACGCACGCACGCACGCACGCACGCACGCACGCACGCACGCACGCACGCACGCACGCACGCACGCACGCACGCACGCACGCACGCACGCACGCACGCACGCACGCACGCACGCACGCACGCACGCACGCACGCACGCACGCACGCACGCACGCACGCACGCACGCACGCACGCACGCACGCACGCACGCACGCACGCACGCACGCACGCACGCACGCACGCACGCACGCACGCACGCACGCACGCACGCACGCACGCACGCACGCACGCACGCACGCACGCACGCACGCACGCACGCACGCACGCACGCACGCACGCACGCACGCACGCACGCACGCACGCACGCACGCACGCACGCACGCACGCACGCACGCACGCACGCACGCACGCACGCACGCACGCACGCACGCACGCACGCACGCACGCACGCACGCACGCACGCACGCACGCACGCACGCACGCACGCACGCACGCACGCACGCACGCACGCACGCACGCACGCACGCACGCACGCACGCACGCACGCACGCACGCACGCACGCACGCACGCACGCACGCACGCACGCACGCACGCACGCACGCACGCACGCACGCACGCACGCACGCACGCACGCACGCACGCACGCACGCACGCACGCACGCACGCACGCACGCACGCACGCACGCACGCACGCACGCACGCACGCACGCACGCACGCACGCACGCACGCACGCACGCACGCACGCACGCACGCACGCACGCACGCACGCACGCACGCACGCACGCACGCACGCACGCACGCACGCACGCACGCACGCACGCACGCACGCACGCACGCACGCACGCACGCACGCACGCACGCACGCACGCACGCACGCACGCACGCACGCACGCACGCACGCACGCACGCACGCACGCACGCACGCACGCACGCACGCACGCACGCACGCACGCACGCACGCACGCACGCACGCACGCACGCACGCACGCACGCACGCACGCACGCACGCACGCACGCACGCACGCACGCACGCACGCACGCACGCACGCACGCACGCACGCACGCACGCACGCACGCACGCACGCACGCACGCACGCACGCACGCACGCACGCACGCACGCACGCACGCACGCACGCACGCACGCACGCACGCACGCACGCACGCACGCACGCACGCACGCACGCACGCACGCACGCACGCACGCACGCACGCACGCACGCACGCACGCACGCACGCACGCACGCACGCACGCACGCACGCACGCACGCACGCACGCACGCACGCACGCACGCACGCACGCACGCACGCACGCACGCACGCACGCACGCACGCACGCACGCACGCACGCACGCACGCACGCACGCACGCACGCACGCACGCACGCACGCACGCACGCACGCACGCACGCACGCACGCACGCACGCACGCACGCACGCACGCACGCACGCACGCACGCACGCACGCACGCACGCACGCACGCACGCACGCACGCACGCACGCACGCACGCACGCACGCACGCACGCACGCACGCACGCACGCACGCACGCACGCACGCACGCACGCACGCACGCACGCACGCACGCGCGCACACACACACACACACATACACACATATATGTATATAATATATAATATATACCGCGACACAAATAGCTTTGGTGCACATGTCCACTTCATGAATGTGATTACAGATGAAAGTAGTGCTTAAAAAGTGTCTAGACATATATATATATATTATCTTTTTTTTTAAATCTCTATGCAAGTTTACCCAGTGATCGTCCCTTTCGTAAAGTTACGGTCTGCACTTACGTGTATTTTTGCACACACGTTTACGTTCTTGTGTGTACTTTTTTCGGCCTATTTTCTTCAATATCGTATCACAGCTGTTCGATTAATGCATTGGTGCACTATTTCAAATTCAATTTGAGACGTGTATACTTTGGTAAAAAATGACGCCGATCTCTGACCGCGTCAGTGTAACTATACACATCAGTGTAATTCACACGTATGATGGAGTCAAATAATAATGTATTCAAATAGTCATTTAACGATGAAAATAAAATCTCGATATTATTGTCCATGTTTAATCAACTTCATTTTAAAGGAACTTTTTTCAGAGTTATTATATGTATATTTGGTTTCTGCAATATACAAAAGACAAACAGTCCATGAGTATACATGTTGAAAACATAGTAACATATATAAAGTCATGCCATGTGATCAGTATTGTATTTCATAAGTTGTTAAATAATGTATCAATACATGATAAGGTCTAGGGCACTTGGGTTAAAGCATTTAGAATCTATTTTACAATGTTATAATGAAAACATAAAAAAACAACAAAGACGAATCTACAAGAGAGCGAAAAGTCAAGTTTGAGTAATAAATTATACACAATTTATCATAATTATATTTATACAGGTTTCTTAATTCACAAACATGGTTAAGTTTCAGTTGGTACTTTTATTATCAGACTGCATTAATTCAATAAACTTAATCATGTTTGGTCTTTTCCAGTAATATTTTTTATATACAATGTTCTAATATCAATATTATTATATTATAATCAGGAGACGTGGGCAACTGACGAGCATATGGTGCAGTTCTCTGGGCCTTGTTGATCCACTACATCAATAGCAACACGAAGTCTTAGTGCTTTAACATTGACCGTTCTAAGGCGTTGATTCCGGTTTTGTAAATGTTTGTGAGTTTGTCATGTATATTTGTGACGTGTCTCGTGCATTTGTGTTCTATCTCACTGTTGGCAATTGGTCCATTGCCATAAATGAAATGTATCGTCATTGATATCATGAGCATACTCCTCATTATATGACCCGCGTCATTCGCAAGCTTGGCTGGAGCTACGCTGGAGGAATATGCCATAAAGCCCATTTTGTCATGACGCGGGTCATTTAATGTATTCTCACTGTTATTGCGTGCTGTCGCTCGTTCTAAATGAACCTTTTGTTAACGTGATATTCACGTGATATTCAAGACCGTAAATAATTGGTTAAAAAGAGATAATAATTAAGCCTTAATACCCTGTTGTGTTTTTCCTGTTGGGTTTAACATCCTTCGTTTCACATTGTTCAATAGAGCACAACTACTGGATATTTTATATAATGCAAACTATATGCGTATCGTTAGAAATATAATAGAACTTTTAAACAAAATATTTTGGTCTATCGCATAGATTTATAAAGATGATTATATTATACATAAATGCAATAAGTTAATTCATTAGTCACAACATTTGACATTTTTTTAAGTAAAGTGTATTTTCAAAATAACTATTGAAAGTGTAATTTTATATACAGTTATTGCTTAGAACATAAATGTTCTCCTTTTGGACTGCCATACCAAAACAACAATATTGAAAGGTCTTTACGTTCTCTCTTGTAATTTTCCTTCTTGCACACGTAACAAATGGGCTTTATCATTATTGAGCGTTACATCAACACCACGAGTCCTTACACTGCACCTGTTCTAATGAACAGCTGGCAAGATCATGTGCGATTCGAATTTAAACGATTCGTCGAACAATTTGATATTCCAGTTAGAAGAGTCAGCTACAACATTTGTTTTCATCTGACAATTCATATGTGTTGTGTATTGCTTGTCTTTCAATCACACTTGATTTGAGTACTGTACTCGTTTTTTCTTCTTGACTTCTTCACTAAAATATGTGATTTAATATTCTTGTGTGTATGAACCTTTCCCCAAAGTTCTTATGCCAGACAATAAATGTGGCAAGCCACATTCTTGATACAATGTAAACTCGATTCCTCTTGTCTGATGTCACTCAGAAAGAAAATTTAATTATTTAGTCATGTCGTCGTAGTTTGTGCATTTCGAAAATGCGCATTATGCACTCTCTGGTTTGTAATATTTCAAAATCATCGTCTAAGTACTTCGTGTCGTTTATGAATATCATTTTATCAATATATTGGGAAATATCGTCTTTGCGCGATTCATTCAGTGGTGTAAACTTTGTTTCGAGTTCAGAAAGTGAAGATTGACGAAGTTTATCAACAACGGTTATTACTTTCTGATCAAACAAATCGTTTCATATCTCATATTATCTTAGCTTGATTTTAGATCATTCAGTAGTCTTGCATGCTATTGTCGGCAATATTTTCCCACTTCTAAGGATTTAAGAGAATGTTTGAATGTCGCCTCGCGAAGGAATGAAATTGTCTAAGTCAGTAATGCATAGCACTTCGTTTAAATGTCTAAAATGGTCATACGAAATGTAAATTAATTGCAAATACGTGTATATTAACAAACGTTTGTGTATATAGCCAAACAGATGCACAAATAAAAACATACGCTGAAAATAGAATTAAAATAAAACAGTTTGGTAGTAGAGAAGTTTTATATTTAAAGGTAAGAAAGGTTTTAGGGCGCGAAAAAAGTGCCTCTAAGATACGACTAATTAAAATTAATTTATTTAATAAAAGCTTAGCTAGAGTTGTTCGCTGTTATACATTATACGTGTGAAGAATGTCACAGATGTTGTTTTGTTTCATCTATTACAAGCCGATACATTTACAGAAATGACACAAACAATATACACACTTGTGATTTGACTGTAGACAATATATGCAGCATAATTTTGCATGGCTTCTACAATACTTCGTTATGTTTTCATCCGAATCTTGTTCGAACTGATAAATGACATCCATTGCAGGTTTCACCATATGCCATGTGTTTTTTTGCACTTTTTACAAAATTATTTTTGGCACACTGTGCAGAATTGTTGTGCTTCCGTGTGAAGTCCCTTATCCTTGCACACAGAACACGTGAAATCATAAACAATATTCCGGACAAACGGTGATGTAGATTCTAACTTGCTAGCCATTTTGATTATATCATTCAATTCATTTAATGTTCAATTTTCTGTCCGTTTTGTTGAGCAATAAAGATGTCATGTCAAGGTTTAATTTAGTAAATATCTGAATTGAAGTTTTAAAATATCCGAGACGATTAAGAGTTTCAACTAAAATTTACTAATCAGTCAAAGTATGCTTATTATTTATATCATCATTTAGATCTTCAATAGACCTGCTGTCTGTTTACTTGTATGCCACATGAGGGTTCAAACTGGCCATAACGTTTCAATGGAGAATATAAATGCTTGCATACAATAGACATTTAAAGTCCTACAGTGGATCATTTGAACCATTTTTAATTTTTGTAAAACAAAAGTCTGCTCTCGTGAAAAAAACATAAAATAAAAAAACAAAAACAAAAATAAAACAAGGAATTAGTTTTGATTTTATTTTTCTTAATAAATTGCAATTCGGAAATTCACTTCATACATTAAGCATACACACTTTTATGGTTTGACCGAGTAACAGATTTGTTAGATACCATTATGACGCTAGGAAAC
>VMBQ01016134.1:0-11472 GCA_007657795.1 Dreissena rostriformis | reverse complement strand
CAGTTCACAAAAGACTGAATACGGTAGGTATCCGTGATTGCTTGATACCATCTTAATGCCGCTAAAATTCGTCTTCTTGTATCATAAGCCATAATGCGGTTAATCTATTTAACATTCGGACTCACTAGCTAACTATGCAGTTTTTATTTATCAGGGTAATTTGATTAATTTGCTTTCACTTACGTGTTTTAATCCCAATAGCTAATGATAATGACAATGATGATAATAAAAGTACACATCGTGACTTTGATGTTCGAACACTAGTTCAAATCTAGAAGTACATGCTTTGCATTCTTTATGTTCAAACAGAGGAAAAAGTGTCGATTTGACAACTAGATTTTTCTCAAGTTGCAAACAACTTATTTCTCAAGAAACACATTACTCACTTTATGTCCAACGTGACAAGTTTTTGTTGTTTTGCGTACATTCCAAAGTAGTATATTCAACTCATACTTCCGTGATCATCACGTGTTAATAGGTTTTGCAGATTTCTATATAAAGCACTTTAACTGGGAAACTGTCTTATACCGTTTCGTTCCGTACCATTAAGTCGGCACAAGTAGACAAAACAAATGCTTAACATCATTCATAGTGGTATATGCTTTATAGAATATGATTTATTAAGTGTTTGCTCGGCACATTACTGAGTACATCTTAGTACTTCATCTTAATTTATCCAATTACGAGCTTTTCCGCCAATACGTCGCTATTTAAGCATGAGCTTTTCTATTCGATCGCTATTTTTAGAACTCTGTGTCGCTTACAAACTATCCATCACTCAAATTTGAAATCAGTCTTTAGCATGTATATACATAAATCAGATAAACTAATACGCGATGATTGCTGACTAAATGTGACGTGTACATGCATCTTTTGAAGTTTAAACACAAAGCTTTTATAAGCCGCGTCATGCAGAAATAAGTCTTATGCAATATGCGGCTAGCATGGCAAGAGACCAGCTTGCGCAATCACTCATTCTGGTGAGAAGCTACGCTGTTCGCTATAAAGTAATGCAAGGTTCCGTTGTCTCATTGGCGAAAAGGGTAGCTCATGACCAGACTTCGCATTCGCAAAGTCTCATCTGGGCCTTCACTGGTCACATATGGTATATGGTCCATTTCTGCAAGACGCGTCCCACATTGTGTAGATACTCAGTATTTCAGTGCTTTCTCTATTTAATTTGTATGCATCATCTTCTGAAAACATTTTCTGACTTAGTACCTTTTCACTTAAATGATCATCAGAGAATATTATCACGCAATGCATTGCGAATATCAACTCAGTGTTGACATATACAGTTAACATTAATTACGAGTTGACATCAAGAGATAAATAGTATCAGAACGACTATGTGGGTACAGTGAAAAGTGCGCTGTGCTTTGTTGAAAGAGAGATGTGTATGTGTACATATAGCCCATTTTAATAACTTATAATTGTCTTATTTGTATATTGTTAACTTGTGCAGTTGTTATTCATTCCTCGTGTATGTCTGAGATTGGTTTCGCACAAAAACACTCGAGTGTATCATTCATGAACGATTTGTTGTGCTTTATGCAAAATTGTGTTAACTTATACTAACACCATGAACTACACTCACTATATGTACTTATGTAAATTTATCATTTACCTCTTATGTCACCCTACAAAGCGTAAAAACAAGCATTCAGTTTCCCTGGATTTACTTGTTTATTCTACCACAAATTATCGGTTGGTTTAAACATATATATTATAAAATGTGTTTACAAGATATGTTACAAACATCTTAAGTTTATATGATTGGAACGGTAGCAAAGCTAGTAGGGTTCTTTTCCCAAGTAATATATTAACAAACATAGTGGCGGTAATTTGCATTTTAAACACAAAACAATGAATAATGATTCGATGTAAAACAAGTATGTGAGTATCATTGAAATCAAAATTGTTTTNAATACATACAAAAACACGTCCGATTAAATTGTAAATTAAGTTTAATAAAAATTTTGAATTTGTAAGATATAGCCTTATTAGGTAGAGTCAGTTATTTAGTCTACTATAAAAATGTCAGTAATCTGTGAAATGCTCGCAAGTGAAGTTTCGGTCTATAATGGTTTGACAGCAGCTAAAAAAATTACATACACTTATCTGATTTCCAAACATGTTTTCTCAGCTTTGGTAATAAACTTTGTGAAAATACATACTTAGGATCTTGTGTCTGTTATGTATGTTCCAATAATCGTCCCAGAGAGATAATGGTTTCTCAACATCCGCGCTTCTCATTTGTACATGGAAATCCTTTTAGTCCCCTTACTATGCAATAAGCATTACATGTATTGCTCTCTCTGTTTGGAAATTTAAACTACGGTTGCTTATTAATGTATCCATTCCCTATGAGCGTATGAAATTAAACTCAAATTGTAACACTTCACTGTATTGTACTTCGCCACTTCACTGTATTTCAGTCTGGTTAATGAATGTTTCCTATGTGAAAGCTTGGATAAATAAAAGGTTGTGTACAATATATAATAAAACTATCTAAGTATTTGCAAACATGTATCAATCTTTATTCGTATGCTAATTTTGATATAAATGTCATATAAATGAACCGCACTGTGAAAAAACGGGGCTTATTTAAAATGCGTAAAGTATTGTCCCTGATAAGCAAGTGCAGTCCGCGCAAGCTAATTAGGGACGACATTTTCCGCCTAAACTGGATTTTCGCTAAGAAGAGACTTCATGCATTAAGCCCCGTTTTCCCAGAGCACGGCTCAAATATTTTATTCAGAATCATTCGCAATAACAGTTCACAAAAGACTGAATACGGTAGGTATCCGTGATTGCTTGATACCATCTTAATGCCGCTAAAATTCGTCTTCTTGTATCATAAGCCATAATGCGGTTAATCTATTTAACATTCGGACTCACTAGCTAACTATGCAGTTTTTATTTATCAGGGTAATTTGATTAATTTGCTTTCACTTACGTGTTTTAATCCCAATAGCTAATGATAATGACAATGATGATAATAAAAGTACACATCGTGACTTTGATGTTCGAACACTAGTTCAAATCTAGAAGTACATGCTTTGCATTCTTTATGTTCAAACAGAGGAAAAAGTGTCGATTTGACAACTAGATTTTTCTCAAGTTGCAAACAACTTATTTCTCAAGAAACACATTACTCACTTTATGTCCAACGTGACAAGTTTTTGTTGTTTTGCGTACATTCCAAAGTAGTATATTCAACTCATACTTCCGTGATCATCACGTGTTAATAGGTTTTGCAGATTTCTATATAAAGCACTTTAACTGGGAAACTGTCTTATACCGTTTCGTTCCGTACCATTAAGTCGGCACAAGTAGACAAAACAAATGCTTAACATCATTCATAGTGGTATATGCTTTATAGAATATGATTTATTAAGTGTTTGCTCGGCACATTACTGAGTACATCTTAGTACTTCATCTTAATTTATCCAATTACGAGCTTTTCCGCCAATACGTCGCTATTTAAGCATGAGCTTTTCTATTCGATCGCTATTTTTAGAACTCTGTGTCGCTTACAAACTATCCATCACTCAAATTTGAAATCAGTCTTTAGCATGTATATACATAAATCAGATAAACTAATACGCGATGATTGCTGACTAAATGTGACGTGTACATGCATCTTTTGAAGTTTAAACACAAAGCTTTTATAAGCCGCGTCATGCAGAAATAAGTCTTATGCAATATGCGGCTAGCATGGCAAGAGACCAGCTTGCGCAATCACTCATTCTGGTGAGAAGCTACGCTGTTCGCTATAAAGTAATGCAAGGTTCCGTTGTCTCATTGGCGAAAAGGGTAGCTCATGACCAGACTTCGCATTCGCAAAGTCTCATCTGGGCCTTCACTGGTCACATATGGTATATGGTCCATTTCTGCAAGACGCGTCCCACATTGTGTAGATACTCAGTATTTCAGTGCGTTCTCTATTTAATTTGTATGCATCATCTTCTGAAAACATTTTCTGACTTAGTACCTTTTCACTTAAATGATCATCAGAGAATATTATCACGCAATGCATTGCGAATATCAACTCAGTGTTGACATATACAGTTAACATTAATTACGAGTTGACATCAAGAGATAAATAGTATCAGAACGACTATGTGGGTACAGTGAAAAGTGCGCTGTGCTTTGTTGAAAGAGAGATGTGTATGTGTACATATAGCCCATTTTAATAACTTATAATTGTCTTATTTGTATATTGTTAACTTGTGCAGTTGTTATTCATTCCTCGTGTATGTCTGAGATTGGTTTCGCACAAAAACACTCGAGTGTATCATTCATGAACGATTTGTTGTGCTTTATGCAAAATTGTGTTAACTTATACTAACACCATGAACTACACTCACTATATGTACTTATGTAAATTTATCATTTACCTCTTATGTCACCCTACAAAGCGTAAAAACAAGCATTCAGTTTCCCTGGATTTACTTGTTTATTCTACCACAAATTATCGGTTGGTTTAAACATATATATTATAAAATGTGTTTACAAGATATGTTACAAACATCTTAAGTTTATATGATTGGAACGGTAGCAAAGCTAGTAGGGTTCTTTTCCCAAGTAATATATTAACAAACATAGTGGCGGTAATTTGCATTTTAAACACAAAACAATGAATAATGATTCGATGTAAAACAAGTATGTGAGTATCATTGAAATCAAAATTGTTTTAAAAATGTTGAAACAGTGTATTTAAGAAAACAAAGTAGAATCAAAGAAAAAAAAAATAAGAATAGAAAATGTTAAAAAATAGAGAACCATTCTGAACCTTCTTGAGCCTTCGATGAAACTATGGACTGCATCAAACACAGCAAAATTATCTATAAGGGAAAGATTATCATCGCCATATAATAATGTGCGCAATGATATATCCGTGTATTGCTATATAGTTCTCACTAAAATTAATCTTAAACTTGCATGTAAAGGACAGATCAGAAAAAAGTGAGAAGTGTCTTCTATTTTTCCGCATTGACAAAGCGGCGATGGAACTAGATTTCTATCATACAAGTGTTTATTAAGAGAACTACAGTTAGTTCTTAGACGTGTGTGCAACACTTGTTGTCTTCGCTTACCATAATAAAACAATGGATTACTACGAGGTTTATTAATATCAAGGGCCATTTTAAAATCAGATATGTTATCAACAAGCTTTGCTTCGTCTGGAAGTGAATTCCAAGCAGAAATTGTAGAAGGCAAGAAGGAATTTTGGCACAAAGAGGTCCTAGACCGAGCACCATCTAAGTGGGATGAATTACGTAATGATCGTGTAGATCGCTCACCAACTGATTGTCGGGACAGTGAGGACAAATATTCTGGACTTAGACCTTTAACCATTTTAAAGAAAAGAATGAGTTTGTGTTTTGACCTTCTTGTGCCAAGAGTTTCCCAGCAAACTTCATTAGAAAGTAACCTTGAGGACACAAGTCTAGTACAGCCGGAAACAATGCGGGCAGCTCCAGTTTGAATTTTGTCTAACTCATTTTTTCATACAACGTACAATTATCCCATACAATATCGGCATATTCTAGAATTGGTCGAATAAACGTGAAGTAACTTTTTTTTTTTTTAATATTGACACGTGACCAGGCCTTTAATTTAATATACTCAATTTGTTGATGCCAGCTTCCATCGTTTGACACAATAACGCCCAAATGTGTGTGACTATTCACTGAGGGTATTGGAGTATCATACATATGGATAGGCAAATGATGGGGTTTGTCCCTCTTACGCGATATAATAAGTGATTCCGACTTCAGCGGATTAAATTTTACTAACAATGTATCGGCCCATCTTGCAATTCTGTCTATATCGCTTTCTAAAACGGCCGCTGCAGAATAAGGAGTGTCAACAATTACGAATAAACTAGTATCGTCTGCAAATAAGTTGATATGAGCTTCAATGTCATTTACAATGTCGTTAATATATACAAGAAATAATAGGGGACCAAGAATAGAGCCCTTGATACAGCAGAACAATGTAGGAACATTTTGGTGAGTTTCAATGTACATTCAGTCTTTAATAGCCAAACAATACATAATTCTCTACGTCTATCTAAGTATTTTAATGTATTGTGTTTCACACTTTAATTGAATACTAGTCGTTGTTAAGGTATTTTATTCTAACAAAATATATTCAACTCTAACAAGCGTGCACCGGGTTCGATGCAAACGTATTTTGTGGCGCGTATTGATCGCCTTTATGTTAAAACAGAAAGTTAATGTCTTGTTCTCAACGCTAACGATCAAAGCGATTGCAACGCAGATTAGCGTTCCTCTGAACATATTCGTGTTCCGCTCATGCATATTTAAATACTTTGTTTTTACTCGTTTGTCCAACGACGCATGAACACCAACATAACGTTTATGTTTCCCATGCATTAACGATTTCAATCTGAGAGACGTATACATATTTCCTCAAATTGCGCAGCAGGAGTAAAAATATGTTTTTGTTCTATCATCACGAGTGATAAAACAATCCATACTCAACCAAGGCCAACTCAATTGTTTTATTTAATTTTACCGCTATACTACTCATATCTACATCCAGTCAGCTTTACTTATAACGTTATGACGTCAAAATAATGACACATAGTGAATTATCTTTATTTTTTTTTTATTTTTTTTGGAACTGTGAATAATGTTTTTTTTTAGGCAATGATATTTCTCTACAAACCACCAGACAGCATAACATAAAGCATAGCCATAATATCGGATACAGTTCTTAAAGAGGGTTTGTGTGTGGCAACAGATACTTGTATAAGAATGTGCATATATCACTTCACTAGTAATAACAATCATCGTTGAGGGGCTCACAACGGACAAGTCTTCATCACCGGAATTTGTAAAATTACTTTCACAATATGATATTATTTGTTTAACTGAAACATGGACAAACTCAAAATCGAATTTTAAATTGTCTGGATTTAGTGATCCAATACATTCATATAGACGTTATCAAAATAAGCGTGCGAAGCGTGCAAGTGGTGGAATTATTGTATATATTAGAGATAATATACGAAAAGGGGTTTTAGGTGTTAAAAATGAAATAAATTGTCTATTATGGATTAAACTTGATCAACATTTTTTTTAATACTGAAAATGACATGTATATTGCTGTGACATATATTGCACCTGAAAATTCACCTGTTCACGCACGATTTGATGGGGATATTTTTAAAACTATTGAATTTGATATTAATACTTTAGCGAGCTAGGTGCGGTTTATGTAATTGGCGATTTAAATGCTAGAATTGGTCGAAAATAAGATTGTGTATAAGATGTTGCGTATGATCGTAGTTTAAGTAATCTTGATTTTATAAACATTGACCATTATATGCCTAGGGCAACGTGTGAATTGAATTCAAACCGCTTCGGGGACGCATTACTAGATTTATGTATGGCTACACATTTTCGAGTTGTTAACGGTAGATTACATAACGATAATAATATTGGTTAAATAACGTGTTTTAAACATAATGGGCAGAGTTTAGTTGACTATCTGTAAACACGGTCGGAAAAAGTTGTTAATATCATGCACTTTACAAAACAAGATTTTAATGAATTTTCTAATCACGCTCCCCTTGAATTTAGTTTAAAAATTGGGACAACTAGCAAAACATATAAACGAGGACGAATGACTTTTGTGAAATGGAATCCTATTCACAAGGAAGCTTTTCTTTCCGAATTATCGAGCGACATTGCGAATCTCGAGTTCAGTTTAAAACGAGGGATATATAATAACGATGATCTTGAGGAACTAGCATCAATGTTTACTCAGTATTTAACATCTAAAGGTAATCCTTATTTCGCGCACACTATTAACTGCGATATAAATCATTTCGATTCACATGACAAAAATAAACAAAAATGGTATAATGCGGATTGCGAAAGAAAACGTAAAGAATATAAGGATTCTTTATACAAATATAACCAAATAAATAATGATGGCAATCGACAGTCAGTATTAGAGAAAAAGAAATCGTAAAAATATTATTGTCGTAAATGCAAGACAGATTTTAATAGAACTAATTTATTAATTAGGACGCAAGATGGATAGCATGAAATCTTAGTCACCTAAAGACTTTTGGAAAATGTTCAAAAAAGATCACCAAATCCTAACGGAGAAACAATTGAATTAAATGGGTTCGTTGAACACTTTAAAGACCTAGCTAAAAACGAAGGTAATATAAATAATGGAAACAGTATAAATTGTGTCCGCAATTTCGACAGTAACCATAACTCTGAAAGTATTTACCCCGAGCTCGACAGATACATAACAATCGAGGAAATTATCATGGCAACGAAACGATTAGGAAATAATAAGGCATGTTCTTCGGACAATATTATATACGATTACTTTAAAGAAAGTGTTAATGTAATAGGTAATGCATTGGAATTGTTTTTTAATCATATTCTCAAGTTCGTGAAATTTCCTCACAGCTGGTCAACTGGTCTGATTATCCCCCTTTATAAAAAAGGCGATCCTTCAATACCCAACAATTATCGAGGTATAACCCTGTAGCGTTATTCAATCTGAACAATGACGCTAACACATAGATAAAATTTTCTATTTTATTTTGCTCCATAAATTTATTTAAACACTTTCCAATGTCCAGGTCCAAATCCAATAATTAATCAACAAAAATCAAGCGAACCCCTAAAGGGGGCCTCGCCCAATACAGCAAGAACGAGCGTATTTACATCTTTGCCTGTGTGCGTGAAAGTATCTGCTACCAACCAAGTGACACTTTATATAGCAGTTAAATAGACAGTAATATGTAATATCAGGAAAAGGCCACCTAAGCAATTGATAACATGGGGAAGATAGCTGGGTAAAGTTATACATAACTGGCCCACCAGTTGACAGTACATGGGGAAAGGCTTGGTAAATTAATACATAACTTGTAATGAAGCTGGCCACACCATTACATTTTTATGTTTGTAAATAACTGACCCTCTCAAATGTAAATTAGATTTAGGCTACTAGTCACATGCGTGTCTGTCAATAATAATAATAATAATTTCATAAGTATAATTGTATATATTCCATGAAGATAATATCTACATTATTGAATAATAACAGTACCGTTCTATAAACATAATTTATGCATGATTTATTATTTAGTATATGTCTTGAGAATAATAATGTCTACTTAGTTTTACAACAATAATCATATCCTACATTACTGATTTCTATATGATTTNGTTAAAATGGCAACAATTTATGTCCTTATACTATTTTTGTTATGTCTTGTTTGTATTTATACAATTATGTATCTAAACACCTTAAAGAAATTCAAACGAAATGCAATTGAAATTGGGCGCTATAACGCCACGACGCATTTTTTTTGAAGAACAAGATGGATTTCCTTCCCTAATTATGACCAATACTTATATTTGAGTAAAGCCGCTATTACCAAAGCAGCCATGTAGATTTATTTCAGTATAATGATACAACATGATAAATCATATCTACATACATGATAAAATAGTAAAACAATAAACATGTATGAGAAATGATACCATGTCAATAACATTACGCCAAGGATTACACAAAAAAGAGAACGTAATCTCTTATTTCCATTGTTGTCCTTGGATATTGATGGTATTGACATAGAGAGGCATGGGATGAATATCACAGATTTGAGTTTTGAAAGACAATTATTTGCATAAAAAAAGTAGACAAATTAAAATGTGGGTCAATTAAAAACTAACTATATAGATCTAAAAGAATGATTACATATTAAGAAGATGAGTTTTAACTGCCAACTTAAAATTAGATATACTTGTAATATTCCTTAAAGCGGACGGTAGTTTGTTCCACAGAACACAAGCGTTAAATGCAAAAGATTTAGCACCAAAACCTTTGACTTTGGGTAAAATATAGCACCCACTTTCACTTGACCTTGTCTTGTATGAATGAAGAGTGTCACAGGGAACAAAGTGTTAACTCATATATTCAGGAGCCAAACCATTTTTGATTTTGAAAATAGGACAAAGGGTAGTTTGTTCCACTCTTTTTTGAACAGGTAACCAATTCAAAACCTTAAATTGTTCTATACATATATGTGACATATGACCTAGATTGAGGACAAATCTTATTAACTTATTTTGTGTGACCTGAAGTTTATCTTTCCAAAATTTTGTAATTCCATGATACCAAAAGCAACATGCGTAATCGAAATGACCTTGGATTAGAGCCATGACTAGAAGTTACTTATTGTGGAATGAGAGAAAATCACGTTTTCTTTACAGGAACTTTAACCTTGTATTGGCCTTTTTAACAACAGAACTAGCCATGGAATCACCAGACAGAGACTGATCAAGTGTAGCACCAATATATTTGACTGAAGAAGTTGACTGAATATGAGTACCATTAAAACTAACATTGACAGAAGCATCAGACTTTAACCAAGGTTTAGAACCAAATAGAATTGTCTCTTTTTACCTAAATGAAGAGATAGTTTATTGTCAATTAACCATTGACTGACAGACTGTAATTTATCTGTCAGTTCTTTTTCAATAAAAGACCTGTTTTTACCTGCAACAAGAATGGCAGAATCATCAGCATACAGAAGAAGTTTATTTTAAACCACTGCCTGCATATCATTCACATATATTAAGAACAGTAGTGGCCCCAAGATGGATCCCCGGGGAACACCGCAAGTAACCCTACCACTAGAAGAGAAAGAACCAGATACATCAACAGGTTGTTGCCTGTCAGAAAGGTATGACTTAAACCATTGTAAAACATCAGGACCGAGACCATACCTACAAGGTGACCTTTATCCATATGAAACCTGATGAAGTCTGACAAATGAATAAGGCATGTGTCTGTGGAAAAACCACCGCTAAAACCAGATTGAAATTTGTATAATAAATCCTTTTCTTTAAGATAAGTACAAATTTGGTCATTTACAACTCTTTCAAAACTTTAGAAATAATACTTAAAATAGACACAGGCCGGTAATTACCTCCTTCAGTTTTATCATCTTTTTAAAAGAGAGGAACAACTCTAGCAGCCTTCAAATCATCCGGTACAGTACTTGTTTAAGTGACAAATTTACAATATGTGTTAAAGGAAAAGTAATAATAGTTGCAATATCCCTAACACAACGAGATGGAATACCATCTTAGCCAGTAGATTTATTTTCCCCTAGCTTATTCATCTACTGTAAAATACTATTTTCTGACATCAATGAAAAAGAATAACTGCTAGGTGTAATGCCTTATGATAAATAAAAATTAGATACAAATTGTTTGCCAAATCTGTTCAATGTTGCAGGTAGTTATGCAGTAAGATCAAATGCAACAGTACAATAAAACATATTAAATTGTTCAGCAACCTCGAATTTATCAATATGAAGAAGTGAAACTCCAGAAGCTGCAGCAATATTGCAGTTTTATCATACACACCTCTGTGGTGCTTTATTTATGGCAAGGA
>VMBQ01016133.1:0-13355 GCA_007657795.1 Dreissena rostriformis | reverse complement strand
GCGGAACAGAATGTCAAGACGGAGGCGTGTCGGTGGGGGCAGGGGACGGAATGGGAATGGGTACCGCGCAGGCCATGGCTGAGCGCCGTCGTAGTGGACAAAACGAGGACATTAGAATGTACGAAATGATGACCGGGCCACCGATGGGCGATGAAATGGGTATGGGCGGAGGTATGGGTGGAGGTTTTGGCGGTGGAACGGGAATGGGTGGAATGGGTATGGGTGGAGGTATGAGTGGTGGAATTGGGATGGGAATGGGAATGGGCGGTATGGGACCAGGTTATATGGGAATGGGAGGATTTGGCATGGGCGGTGGTATGGTTGGAAGAGGGGGAATGGGCGGATTCGGAATGGGAGGAATGGGAGGTCATGGCATGCCTGGTTTTGGAGGATTCCCCGGTGGTCGAGGAGGGTTCCCAGGAGGCATACCCGTCGGACCCAGATACGGCTTTTGAATGCGCCGTTAAACTGGCATCGATGTCACCGTGTTTGTCTGTAAATAAACACGAGAAATATATTGTGGATACAACAAAACAGCGTGTTGTTTATTCAATTTTAAACATGTATTTTCAATTATATTAAGCAATAAGTAACACGCCGAAAATCGAATCTTAGTCATATATAGATCCGTATTTAATTTCGTGCACATGTATGAACTTTGAACAAAAGAAGACACACAGTGACTAGAATATGTTGACATGATTGGTATGAATTAATGTGAATAAATAATTTTTGAAAATCTACTTAAAATTACAGGCGAACATGTACGTACATTTGTCTTTCGCAAATGCTGTTATAAGACAATCACATTTAATATAATTTTTCGAAGCTGATAACATGAGACGCAATAAACTACATTTATATCGTTTATAAAAAATTAAAAGCGTTCGTTTTATTTTCAGCCTCTGTTATATCATTATAATTGGTCTTGACAGTTTGACATGCCTCATAACAAATTACATTCATTTGTTTTAAGCGATATTTTTGTTTCCTTATCCACTTAAAACAAAAGCAAAGATGGCGAAAATGCTAATAAGCCGAGGCAACTGCAAATGGATAACGATTTTATAATAATTAAGTCTTTATTTGGATGATGATGATTCAAAAGCCATTTAATTAAAAGAAACGTTTTTTTTTCCAAATATATATATTTTTTAAATGACATAAAATATATCGCTATGATTTTAGAACATTTTCTATAAATTATATTGTTGTCTACCAATGCTTACTTTCTCTTACATAAATTATGTATGTAATCAACATTCAACCACCAGATTGTATTTTATTTCATGAAGAATAACGTCTCACAACGTCACTGTCAAACGCAAATTGTATTGTTACTTGTGGCATGTTCTGAGAAAACTGGGCAAAATGCTTGCGTAAATTTTCATCCCAGCTTAGCCTGTGCAGTCCGCACATGCTATTCAGGGACGACAATTTCCGCTTTTATGGAATTTTTCGTTTAAATGATGTCTCTTCTTAGTGAAAATCTAGTTTAGGCGGAAAGTGTCGTCCCGGATTAGCCTGTGCGGACTGCACAGGCTAATCTGGGATGACACTTTACGCACATGCATTTTGCCCAGTTTTCTCAGAACATGCCACACTTCACGTCGCTTTTAACGTAATCGATCAATAACAATACTTGCGCAACAAATCTTTAAATAAAGAGATACCAAAATGAGTACGTTAATGTAGCAAATAGATCAATACTTCCTTCAAAACTGAACGATCGGTGAAACATCTGGATAAAACAAATATTTCATGTGTTAGACTAATAAACCATAAAAGTAATCCTAAATGCCTAGTTAAAAATATGTTGGGACACTCCATTGTGTAGTCGATGCCTTGTATTCTGCCAAGTTATTCACAAAATGTCCGATCTGTGATATTGTTTTAGTGTGTACATATGTATTCATTCGCCATAAAGTGTTACCTTGACCTTTAAGCCAGAGATACAGGTCGTCTGAGCGGCACGCTTTCTCAACAAGGTGAAGAATTCTGTTCGGTTGTTGTAAAAATAACTTAAGAATGAAAACGTTACAGTCTAGACAAGATGGTCGTTCTTATTATGGTTCAGGTTTATTCAATATTCAATAGACATACAATGCATCAGTATACATGTTTAAAACATAGTCACATATATAAAGGAATGAAATCTGATCAGTATTGAATTTCATAAGTTTTTAAATAAAGTATCAATACATAAAAAGGTCTAGGACAATTGCATTACAGAATTTATAATCTATTTAACAATGTTATAACGATTACATAAAAAAAACTACAATGACGAATCTACAAGAGATCGAGAAATCAAGTTGGAGTTATAAATTATACACAATTAATCATAACAATATTTATACAGGTTTCATTGAAACAATAAATAATCTCTGAGCGTGACCCTTGAAGCGATTGTGTCTGTCACGCCTCGTGCCTTCTTATGATAGTGAACACTTCTGGCTTGTTATATTCTGAACAAGTTCTCAATGAAGTTTAATAGGCGTGAGTTCTAATCCTACTAGATGCATGTTGTTTTTCTAAACAATTTTATGGCTTTATTGTTTCTAGATAAATATATACTTTTATACAGCGGGAATAGTCATTGTTTTAATAAACAACTATGTTTAAAAGTCACTACTGACTTACAATACGGTTATCATCGTAAACGTTGAGAAATGATTTCAACCACTAACAACCGGACTTATAAAGTGCCTGCAATATTATTTGGCAAACATCTAATTTTTTAAAAGACATGTATATATGTTTCATTTATCGACAAGCATTGATAAAACGACAAAGTTGTCCTTCAAACGTGCTTTAGAGTCAAATTCCCCAATGTAAATTTAAATTTAATAACAATTGACTATCCTTAAGAAAATGGATAAAATTACTAACATGAGAAAAAACACTTCCATGGCTTGTTAATAACAAACAGAGGAATCGTTATTGGAAAAGTAACTAGCTTTATAACAACTCTCTACGACATAGACTTCCAAGAATACAGACATCATGATTGTGTGCCGGTTTCAAGGAAGACGGACACTCTCGTCAAAACATTACGACGATCCAAATAGATATCACACAACTTAACAGTAACGCACTTTCCCACATAAATGCTTAACAATAGCCAACATATTCAATAATTTAAATCAGTCTCATCAAAGACTTCGGCAATAAGACTCCGACAACTTGCTTCAACTGCAATGGATGCATAATTATCCAAAGATTTTCCCATATGAATTAATCTCGTTTAAAGGAGTTTATTAAGTTCTGACATGATCTTAATCGCCCAAAAGAAAGTCCGGATACAAACCATCAATCTTACCCTTACAAACTATCATACACAGAGAGAAACTATCCTCAATATTATTTTCAAAAGTTCACTTGCCATAATCATTATTCCTAATGATGACAACAATTATACCGTCACGCCAGCTTTATGGAATTGTTCTAGAATGGTTCCTGGAGTTCAAACGTGGCACATGTGAAATTTTCAGAATGCAATCCATGAAAAACAAACATGGCATTTCTATATCAATCGCAAAACATTGAAATCAATCCTCAGAAAATGCCAAATATACCTCGAGGTTACTATAAATAATACGAAGTAACCTAGATAGGCCAATAGAGCAAGTACTATATGTAGTAACCTAGGTAGGCCAATAGAGCAAGTACTATAAGTAGTAACCTAGGTAGGCCAATAGAGCAAGTACTATAAGTTGTAACCTAGGTATGCCAATAGAGCAAGTACAATAAGTAGTAACCTAGGTAGGCATATAGAGCAAGTACTATAAGTAGTAACCTAGATAGGCCAATAGAGCAAGTACTATAAGTTGTAACCTATGAAGACCAATAGAGCAAGTACTATAAGAAGTTACCTAGGTAGGCCAATAGAGCAAGTACTATAAGTAGTTACCTAGGTAGGCCAATAGAGCAAGTACTATAAGTAGTAACTTAGCTAGGCAAATAGAGCAAGAACTATAAGTAATTACCTAGGTAGGCCAATAGAGCAAGTACTATTAGTAGTAACCAAGATAGGCCAATAGAGCAAGTACTATAAGTAGTAACCTAGGTAGGTCAATAGAGCAAGTACTATAAGTAGTAACCTAGGTAGGCCAATAGAGCAAGTACTATAAGAAGTAACCTACATAGGCCAATAGAGCAAGTACTATAAGTAGTAACCTAGGTAGGCCAATAAAGCAAGTACTATAAGTAGTAACCTAGATAGGCCAATAGAGCAAGTACTATAAGTAGTAACCTAGATAGGCCAATATAGCAAGTACTATAAGTAGTTACCTAGGTAGGCCAATAGAGCAAGTACTATAAGTAGTAACCTAGATAGGCCAATAGAGCAAGTACTATAAGTAGTAACCTAGGTAGGCCAATAGAGCAAGTACTATAAGTAGTAACCTAGGTAGGCAAATAGAGCAAGTACAATAAGTAGTAACCTAGGTAGGCCAATAGAGCAAGTACTATAAGTTGTAACTTAGGTACGCCAATAGAGCAAGTACTATAAATTGTAACCTAGATAGGCCAATAGAGCAAGTACTATAAGTAGTAATCTATGTAGACCAAAAGAGCAAGTACTATTAGTAGTAACCTAGGTAGGCCAATAGAGCAAGTACTATAAGTAGTAACCAAGGTAGGCCAATAGAGCAAGTACTATAAGTAGTAACCTAGGTAGGCCAATAGAGCAAGAACTATAAGTAGTAACCTATGTAGGCCAATAGAGCAAGTACTATAAGTATAAACTAGGTAGGCCAATAGAGCAAGTACTATAAAAAGTAACCTAGGTAGGCCAATATATCAAGCACTATAAGTAGTAACCTAGGTAGGCCAATATATCAAGCACTATAAGTAGTAACCTAGGTAGGCCAATAGAGCAACTACTATAAGTAGACACCAAGGTAGGCCAATATATCAAGCACTATAAGTAGTAACCTAGGTAGGCCAATGGAGCAAGTACTATAAGTTGTAACCTATGTAGACCAATAGATAAAGTACTATAAGTAGGTACCTAAGTAGGCCAATAGAGCAAGTACAATAAGTAGTAACCTAGGTAGGCCAATAGAGCAAGTACTATAAGAAGTAACCTAGGTAGGCCAATAGAGCAAGTACTATAAGTTGTAACCTATGAAGACCAATAGAGCAAGTACAATGTGTAGTAACCTAGGTAGGCCAATAGAGCAAGTACTATAAGTAGTAACCTAGGTAGGCCAATAAAGCAATAACTATAAGTTGTAACCTATGAAGACCAATAGAGCAAGTACAATAAGTAGTAACCTAGGTAGGCCAATAGAGCAAGTACTATAAGTAGTAACCTATGAAGGCTAATAGAGCAAGAACTATAAGTTGTAACCTAGGTAGGCCTATAGAGCAAGTACTATAAGTATTATCCCAGGTAGGCCAATAGAGCAAGTACTTTAAGTAGTCACCTAGGTAGGCAAATAGAGCAAGTATATCACAAAGCAAACAAAACACAGTCTTAGATTCATCAGCTGTATAATAGGTTTATTCAATATACAATAGACATACAGTCCATGAGTATACATGTTCAAAACATAGTAACATATATAAAGGCATAAAATGTGATCTGTTTTGAATTTCATAAGTTGTTAAATAAAGTAACAATACATGAAATGGCCTAGGACAATTGGAGTACAGCATTAAGAGACTATTTAACAATCTTATTACGATAACATAAAAAACAACAAAGACGAATCTACAAGAGAGCGAGGAGTCAAGTTTGAGTAATAAAGTATACACCATTATTATAATAATATTTATTCGTGTTTCTTTGAATAAATGCTTTGTCTACAAACAAGGCTAAGTTACTGTTTGTACTTGTATTATCAGATTGCATTAATTCAATAAACTTTATCATGTTTGGTCTTTTTTAGTAATATTTAATTATATACCATTTTCTTATATCATCATTGAAGGAGCATTCTAATAAAAAAAATATATATAATACTTGAACACGCAAACTTAAGTTCACTTTGCGTTGTGGTTGCTTAAGGTATTAACCTCAGTTGGGCAATTCACAAAAAACTACACACAAAACAAAGCAAATATCAGTCTAAGACACATCAGCTGTAAAATGCTTGAACACACCATCTTAAGTTTCGCGTTGGAGTTACTATAGTTATAATCCTAAGTTGGCAAATACACAAAAAGTACATCACAAGCAAAGTAAACAACTGTCTGAGAATTAAACTGTTTGAGAAGGCTTTCACAATACACAAATATATATTGACGGAATTAAACGTACTTTCTTAATTATGCACGTTAAAAGGCAGTAAATCAACATATAACTGCTCTTGAAAATATCGAACATAAATATGAAATTATACAACATATATTTGTTATGCAATACATATATCGGATTTTACCATGTATATATGAATTTATACAACATATATATGCCACACAAAAATGGAAATATAGAACATATATATTCAAATATACCACATAAGTATGGAAACATTGAATTTTGCAACGTTTGACGCGCCATATAATTGCTTGCATTTTCTTTTCTCTTAAACGGTCTTAATTGGTCGTCGGCGTTGTATTTCCAATGTGAACGCTTTGCACTCGTTTAAGAAAAAAAAACGTACCTTTAAAAAGAGCTTTTCAATATTTTGTCATGTATTAATGTTTGTCATTTAATGCTTTTTATTTAATAAATGTTAACATTGTAACTGAATAGCTCCAGTAAAAAGAAAATAACTGGGCTCGAACAATTGACCCTTGGAGTAAGGATATAGTACTTAAACCACTCGGCCATCCGTGCTCATACTGTGAGTGGTGTATTTTATACATTATATAAGCAATCCTCGTAATGTCACAACATATAAAGATAACATCAGAACTCTCAAAATTATTCTATCGTTACGCATGTGTAACGCTTTAAAATGTTCTGGTTTTCAAATCGTCTTAAGATGCACTTTATGTCTATTTTAGAGCATGGTTAAAGATCGGTATTACTGTTTTCTCACAAATATCATAACAACAACGAAAATTTACAAACCCGAATCATTTTTTTTTTTTCAATTTTGTCAAATTACCAAAACTTGAAAAAGGCCCTTTAATTGTTATGCAACGTTAGTTCAATACGTTACAGTTCAAACCACCACGTCGTCGATTGTCATCGAGCTACACGGCGTTTTGTACTTTGAATGTATAGATCAAATGTTGTTATTAAAACTCGTAGGCCATCAATCTAAGTGAGCGATTGCACGTGTAACGACTGAATGATTCTCTGAAGTAGTCTGTATTCCCCCTATGGGCCTGTTGCTTGTAACAATGTATACTACTGATTAATGAATATGTGTACACTAAACACTAGGCTCAACATGAATATTGCTACACCGCATTTAGATAACAGACGCGAGTTTAACAATACACCATAACTGAAATGCTATACAATTTCAACATTATTTTACTACGTACACATGTAATAGTGTTGTCTTTGTGATATACTGTTACATATTATATAAAAACTAAATAATTCCAATAAAATAGCACATCAATTATATATTATCTTACTTTTATTGTGCTAACATGGTTGTGTAATACTAAGGAAGTAGTTTTATGAATGGTAACAACATCAGTCCACGTAAATATAAGTACGAAGTTCATTTTCACAATGTAAAGTTCATTTTCACAATGTGACATTAACAATGGTACATTTTGTTCTACTTTCGCCTCATTTACTTATTTACAATGCTAGTTTCACAAATAGTTAATAACTTTACTGCATCAATCTATCTATCTATCTATCTATCTATCTATCTATCTATCTATCTATCTATCTATCTATCTATCTATCTATCTATCTATCTATCTATCTATCTATCTATCTATCTATCTATCTATCTATCTATCTATCTATCTATCTATCTATCTATCTATCTATCTATCTATCTATCTATCTATCTATCTATCTATCTATCTATCTATCTATCTATCTATCTATCTATCTATCTATCTATCTATCTATCTATCTATCTATCTATCTATCTATCTATCTATCTATCTATCTATCTATCTATCTATCTATCTATCTATCTATCTATCTATCTATCTATCTATCTATCTATCTATCTATCTATCTATCTATCTATCTATCTATCTATCTATCTATCTATCTATCTATCTATCTATCTATCTATCTATCTATCTATCTATCTATCTATCTATCTATCTATCTATCTATCTATCTATCTATCTATCTATCTATCTATCTATCTATCTATCTATCTATCTATCTATCTATCTATCTATCTATCTATCTATCTATCTATCTATCTATCTATCTATCTATCTATCTATCTATCTATCTATCTATCTATCTATCTATCTATCTATCTATCTATCTATCTATCTATCTATCTATCTATCTATCTATCTATCTATCTATCTATCTATCTATCTATCTATCTATCTATCTATCTATCTATCTATCTATCTATCTATCTATCTATCTATCTATCTATCTATCTATCTATCTATCTATCTATCTATCTATCTATCTATCTATCTATCTATCTATCTATCTATCTATCTATCTATCTATCTATCTATCTATCTATCTATCTATCTATCTATCTATCTATCTATCTATCTATCTATCTATCTATCTATCTATCTATCTATCTATCTATCTATCTATCTATCTATCTATCTATCTATCTATCTATCTATCTATCTATCTATCTATCTATCTATCTATCTATCTATCTATCTATCTATCTATCTATCTATCTATCTATCTATCTATCTATCTATCTATCTATCTATCTATCTATCTATCTATCTATCTATCTATCTATCTATCTATCTATCTATCTATCTATCTATCTATCTATCTATCTATCTATCTATCTATCTATCTATCTATCTATCTATCTATCTATCTATCTATCTATCTATCTATCTATCTATCTATCTATCTATCTATCTATCTATCTATCTATCTATCTATCTATCTATCTATCTATCTATCTATCTATCTATCTATCTATCTATCTATCTATCTATCTATCTATCTATCTATCTATCTATCTATCTATCTATCTATCTATCTATCTATCTATCTATCTATCTATCTATCTATCTATCTATCTATCTATCTATCTATCTATCTATCTATCTATCTATCTATCTATCTATCTATCTATCTATCTATCTATCTATCTATCTATCTATCTATCTATCTATCTATCTATCTATCTATCTATCTATCTATCTATCTATCTATCTATCTATCTATCTATCTATCTATCTATCTATCTATCTATCTATCTATCTATCTATCTATCTATCTATCTATCTATCTATCTATCTATCTATCTATCTATCTATCTATCTATCTATCTATCTATCTATCTATCTATCTATCTATCTATCTATCTATCTATCTATCTATCTATCTATCTATCTATCTATCTATCTATCTATCTATCTATCTATCTATCTATCTATCTATCTATCTATCTATCTATCTATCTATCTATCTATCTATCTATCTATCTATCTATCTATCTATCTATCTATCTATCTATCTATCTATCTATCTATCTATCTATCTATCTATCTATCTATCTATCTATCTATCTATCTATCTATCTATCTATCTATCTATCTATCTATCTATCTATCTATCTATCTATCTATCTATCTATCTATCTATCTATCTATCTATCTATCTATCTATCTATCTATCTATCTATCTATCTATCTATCTATCTATCTATCTATCTATCTATCTATCTATCTATCTATCTATCTATCTATCTATCTATCTATCTATCTATCTATCTATCTATCTATCTATCTATCTATCTATCTATCTATCTATCTATCTATCTATCTATCTATCTATCTATCTATCTATCTATCTATCTATCTATCTATCTATCTATCTATCTATCTATCTATCTATCTATCTATCTATCTATCTATCTATCTATCTATCTATCTATCTATCTATCTATCTATCTATCTATCTATCTATCTATCTATCTATCTATCTATCTATCTATCTATCTATCTATCTATCTATCTATCTATCTATCTATCTATCTATCTATCTATCTATCTATCTATCTATCTATCTATCTATCTATCTATCTATCTATCTATCTATCTATCTATCTATCTATCTATCTATCTATCTATCTATCTATCTATCTATCTATCTATCTATCTATCTATCTATCTATCTATCTATCTATCTATCTATCTATCTATCTATCTATCTATCTATCTATCTATCTATCTATCTATCTATCTATCTATCTATCTATCTATCTATCTATCTATCTATCTATCTATCTATCTATCTATCTATCTATCTATCTATCTATCTATCTATCTATCTATCTATCTATCTATCTATCTATCTATCTATCTATCTATCTATCTATCTATCTATCTATCTATCTATCTATCTATCTATCTATCTATCTATCTATCTATCTATCTATCTATCTATCTATCTATCTATCTATCTATCTATCTATCTATCTATCTATCTATCTATCTATCTATCTATCTATCTATCTATCTATCTATCTATCTATCTATCTATCTATCTATCTATCTATCTATCTATCTATCTATCTATCTATCTATCTATCTATCTATCTATCTATCTATCTATCTATCTATCTATCTATCTATCTATCTATCTATCTATCTATCTATCTATCTATCTATCTATCTATCTATCTATCTATCTATCTATCTATCTATCTATCTATCTATCTATCTATCTATCTATCTATCTATCTATCTATCTATCTATCTATCTATCTATCTATCTATCTATCTATCTATCTATCTATCTATCTATCTATCTATCTATCTATCTATCTATCTATCTATCTATCTATCTATCTATCTATCTATCTATCTATCTATCTATCTATCTATCTATCTATCTATCTATCTATCTATCTATCTATCTATCTATCTATCTATCTATCTATCTATCTATCTATCTATCTATCTATCTATCTATCTATCTATCTATCTATCTATCTATCTATCTATCTATCTATCTATCTATCTATCTATCTATCTATCTATCTATCTATCTATCTATCTATCTATCTATCTATCTATCTATCTATCTATCTATCTATCTATCTATCTATCTATCTATCTATCTATCTATCTATCTATCTATCTATCTATCTATCTATCTATCTATCTATCTATCTATCTATCTATCTATCTATCTATCTATCTATCTATCTATCTATCTATCTATCTATCTATCTATCTATCTATCTATCTATCTATCTATCTATCTATCTATCTATCTATCTATCTATCTATCTATCTATCTATCTATCTATCTATCTATCTATCTATCTATCTATCTATCTATCTATCTATCTATCTATCTATCTATCTATCTATCTATCTATCTATCTATCTATCTATCTATCTATCTATCTATCTATCTATCTATCTATCTATCTATCTATCTATCTATCTATCTATCTATCTATCTATCTATCTATCTATCTATCTATCTATCTATCTATCTATCTATCTATCTATCTATCTATCTATCTATCTATCTATCTATCTATCTATCTATCTATCTATCTATCTATCTATCTATCTATCTATCTATCTATCTATCTATCTATCTATCTATCTATCTATCTATCTATCTATCTATCTATCTATCTATCTATCTATCTATCTATCTATCTATCTATCTATCTATCTATCTATCTATCTATCTATCTATCTATCTATCTATCTATCTATCTATCTATCTATCTATCTATCTATCTATCTATCTATCTATCTATCTATCTATCTATCTATCTATCTATCTATCTATCTATCTATCTATCTATCTATCTATCTATCTATCTATCTATCTATCTATCTATCTATCTATCTATCTATCTATCTATCTATCTATCTATCTATCTNGTGGAAAATGACAGTTACTGACCGTGACATATGGTAGTGGAAAATGACAGTTACTGACCGTGACATATGGTAGTGGAAAATGACAGTTACTGACCGTGACATATGGTAGTGGAAAATGACAGTTACTGACCGTGACATATGGTAGTGGAAAATGACAGTTACTGACCGTGACATATGGTAGTGGAAAATGACAGTTACTGACCGTGACATATGGTAGTGGAAAATGACAGTTACTGACCGTGACATATGGTAGTGGAAAATGACAGTTACTGACCGTGACATATGGTAGTGGAAAATGACAGTTACTGACCGTGACATATGGTAGTGGAAAATGACAGTTACTGACCGTGACATATGGTAGTGGAAAATGACAGTTACTGACCGTGACATATGGTAGTGGAAAATGACAGTTACTGACCGTGACATATGGTAGTGGAAAATGACAGTTACTGACCGTGACATATGGTAGTGGAAAATGACAGTTACTGACCGTGACATATGGTAGTGGAAAATGACAGTTACTGACCGTGACATATGGTAGTGGAAAATGACAGTTACTGACCGTGACATATGGTTGTGGAAAATGACAGTTACTGACCGTGACATGTGGTAGTGGAAAATGACAGTTACTGACCGAGACATATGGTATTGGAAAATGACAGTTAATGACCGTGACATATGGTATTGGAAAATGACAGTAACTTACTGTAAAGTTTTTTTTCCGGATGATGGCAGTTACTGACTGAAACATATGGTACTGGAAGTTGGCAGTTACTGACCAGGGAATATGATTGTGGACATTGACAGTTACTGACCAGGGAATATGGTACTTGAAGTTAAATTTTGCTGGCCAGGGAATATTATATTGAAGTTTTACAGTAACTTAAATGGAAACATGGTATTGAAGATGAACCTTTACTGACCGAATAAAACAGTTTTTGGGTTGGCAATTTCTGACCATAGAGTATTATATTAGCGACCGTTACTGAATCAGGAATATGGTTTTTGTGTGGCACCAATTACTGACCAGGAATTATGGTTGTAGATTTTAACAGTTACTTACCTAAGTGTTAAGTGTTTTAGCTGTACCTATCTAATCGAAGGGGGGGGGGGTTGTGTTAGAAGTATGCAATTACCTACCGATGAATTTCTTTGATCGGGGGACTATAATATCGGAGGTTTACTGTAATTTACTAAGGACCAATTAATTGTGGAAGATTGGTTCGGACCGAGGAATGTGGAATGTTTTCTGGTCAAGAAAAATTACCGTTTTCGGGCGATCGACTGTCACTTAATGTGCTTAACAAATTATGCAAATACTACTGATAGCTTCATGACTGTGAACGGTATTAAGCATTGTGATAAACAATCATGATAGTTCAAAGCGCATTTGATGT
>VMBQ01016131.1:0-11464 GCA_007657795.1 Dreissena rostriformis | reverse complement strand
GATTTGTTTAAGATCGGTTCGTAAGGTTTTATGTTTTATTATGCAATTGCATGAGAATATCGGACACAATGACTTGGTAAACTGACACGTTTATGAGATTATTTATTGGAACGGCATCGGCATTGGTTAAGCTGTAAAAACGATGTTAAACCGTAATCGTTATTTTGTAGTACATGCTTGTCATACAACACCCAGTTATATACATAAACATTGATTGAGTTAAACTGTGCACAATAAACAATTAACACTTTACAGTTTCGATAATATTTTGTATAGTTTAATTGCTTAATAAACAAAAACATCAAATTTAACATAAAAAAATAAAAACAAAAATATGTAAGTAATTTAAAAGTAATTAAAAAAGTATATATGCAAATGAATCATAAACTATTATGACAGTACATACATTAAGGAGCAACTTATAAATAAGACAAAGCATCCAATAGCATGGTTGTCGTGGAAACTTAACACCAGCATATTTGACATATGTTTCACGATTTCAAGGCAAGTCTTTAACTTTAAAAGCAGCAAAAGTAAGCATATTTGTAAGACAGCTTTTAATAGACATACTAGTTAATTGTGCAAGCAAAAAATGCGCTGCCCAGGTGGCATATATTATACAAATAAGATGATATCTTAAAATCACCGCACATCAAATCACATGATGTTATCGAACTTTACAGTAAGTTATACTTGTTTTCAGTTTCACAATATTTAGATATAAGTGAACAAAACTCGGAAAATAACATAGAAAGATACTGACACAGACATTTTGTAGTGTTTTGTATATGCAAATCCATATGAATGCCGCTTAGTACAATACAACTGATTGAAGGGTATATGGGAACACATGTCAAGTATTGAACCTCAGTTCACAAACATAAAAATGGACTCGCTTATTATATGGCATTGGATAACACACCTTTATGAAACCTTTTGCCCCAAAATGACCACCATTTTCGGTAATCTTCAAATGTTATTGAGATCTTATGATTGTAAAACTTACAATAAATGTTGATGTTTTTGTTTCAAAGTTTCACCTTTTCACTACATATGTAATAAATACCAACAAATTTGTAATCAAAGGTTGTAATACAAAAATAATCACATCTAGCTATAGCTATTGTTCACAATATGAATAGTAAAATGAAAACAAAAACACAATGTGTAAACAGTACTGAGTAAACATATAATTTCATATACATGTATTTTACTGAGTGTGCAGAAACAACAAAAATGCATATATTATTTTTCATACGCATACTTTAACAAGCTTATATGTTACCTTAAAGATTGCAGACTGATTAAAAATATAAAATCCAATGTCATTAAATTGTCTTTAAAAACATTAATTATGTGGGGGTTTTTAAATGAAAAAACTCATACCTTTGCAGGATAATCACGTTGTTTTTTATTGCATGAACAAATAGTGAAAATGCTTAACACATACCTGATAATAAAGAGCACATCTTAAGGTGTTCGCACTTTGTCATTTTGCCCAATCTATAGTGTTGGCTGAACAACATGAACAAGTTGCAGTTAAAGACAACAAGTTAAATATTTTCGACTTGATCATGAACTCAACCGTTATAATGGACATCCAAAACTAGAAATTCTGACAGAATAGAAACATAAACATATATACTCATACATATCATCACATAGAAGTAATCACATTTCTGACTCATTTATTGTTGTCATTACGAAGCATAAACAGCATTTTTCAAACTTTTCATCGATAATTGGACAAATATTGGTATAAGTAATATAGCGTTTTATTTAGACTTTTAATAGGTAACGCGTAGGCTCTTTAGTTTTAATGTGTTCCACACTATAATAAGCATTTTGCAACGTTTCTAGTTGTGATAGTTCATGCATTAAATGTCAGTCAAAATATGAACATATGTCCTCAAGTCCCGTTTTAATACATTCATAGTTATGTTATGAATACAACTGCATTCGGAAAACAATGGTAATATCTGGGCTCTATCACCATCGCAATCAAAACAAACGTATTAAATTAGCAAGTCAATTCAGAAGGTTCAGAGCCTGAGCTTGAATACCGAAATCAACACACGTCTTACGGTATGAAATTATTACACAAGGTCGTACAATCTTTGTTATCATAGTATTGTATGCATACTGTCATAAGACATTTGTGCTTTATATAATGTTGAACGATGTAAATGTCTCTTCAAATAATAACACAGATACAACGAACATCAACTTACTTATATAACGTTCGCAACGATTTCCAATGGCAACTCTTCAAATACCCTTTAGTGGTGGTCACAAGATCAGCCTCAAAGCTGTATTACTGATATCTACTTTATGGTGACCGGAATAATACAAATAAAGAAGCCAAATAATTAATATTGAAAAAGTATGGCGTGGTACCTATCCAGACTAGTATAACAAATGACCAATTGGGCACTTTACAAACCATCTCTTTAACTTGATAAATTCATTTTTTGAAGACGTTTGATCATTTCTTATTATTTAATCAGGGATGATTAATTCGTTTCGTAATTTTGATAAGCTTCTTATTAATTGTTTTTTGAAAGAAGCTATTCATTTTCAGACAAAACACGTATTATATAATTAAACAATGCTAAACACCAGATGTTTCAGTAATACTATATGATTCAACCATATGGTTTATTATAACACACATGTCACTGTAAATGCGTAAGCAAAACGTCCATTCCAATTTCCATAACTGTACACAACTAGCAGTTAAAAAGCACCGATCTGTTAGACGAGATAAATTGTTTAAAGTATGTTCATTGCAAGGCGATGATAAGATAAATACAATAAAAGAACAATGATAAAGTGGGTATGAAAACATTGAGAAAAACGGGACGATGGTGTTTTTAAGACAGAATATATATCATAATGAATGGTGCAACCGATGGGTGTGTCTGCATGTGTATTGATAAGAACACGTTATTTTGCATGTATTTTGGGAAATACATTTTTTTAAATCAAGTAACAGCATACACACTTAATAAATTTGCAAGGTAGATGCATGTAGCATTGTTCGTCTACGAACAGAAACATGTGTGTCTACAAAACAGTTCTACGTGCATTATTTTAAAAAAGAGAAACATAATACAACGTATAGACATGTTGGGATAAAATCTTCAATAATGTATGTGTCGATGTGCTAAAGTTGACTTGTATACAGATCAAAATTACGCACGGTCTGATCGTCAATGGCGAGGGTAATCAGATAAATAAATATCATCGTAATTCCTAATAACTGATTGTTTATAGCCACAGTATTTGGTTATGTAACGGCAACACAGATTTATACGTCTGAGCGGATCCTTGGTATAGTTCTTATACACCGGCGCCATAACTCATGGTGGTATATATAACCTCTTAGCCATAATTAAACTAACTCGTATTTCCCTTGAGACTATACGCAAAGGTGCAGTTTAATAGGTTCATCTCATCGATCACTTAAAAGACCCAGTGTCTCTTGTATCTTGCACTAACCCCGTAATCCTTTTAATACATTTTGTGGGGGACAACTACCATACGACACGCGCCATGCGTAAATTGTTCGTAGCAAGCTTAGTCCGCTAATAAGACCAGGAAGCCGTTCGTGACTTCATAATCAGTATGACCAATTTTCACATGACGCGGGTCAAACCATTCATGTCAAGTCCTATATGGCCATGTTTTGATTAGCCAACGTCTTTGGTAATATGCGACAAGACGTGGAGAAATGTGGTTATTTTCGCAAGTTGCATGCCGCTGTTGCTATTAGCGACCAGACGTGGACAATTAAAGTATGTTTTTATAAAGCAAACCATTNTAAACAAATAATGACATTATATAAAAAACTTAACACAAACGTTTGACCTAATGAAAGAGGTAAATACACATACCATTATCGTGTTGTCGTGTTATCGTGTTGTCTAACAGTATTTTCTTCGTCGTTATTGTGTAAGGTAGCGAATGAGAGCTATATTATGTAAACAACGCCAAACCATAACTAAAATACATTTACCCGCGATAATTGTTGACGTCGTCTTACCGTTACAAACACTGTGACGTCAATGTCATTCATACACATTAAGCGAATGGCGTAGGATAACGTCATACAACGCAACTATTTTGTATAAATAAACTTGTAAATCGAATCATAAAGATAACTCTTTGTTTCAATACGTTATACCTGAACCATTAGTATGTATCGAGTTTTAGTTCGATGAATCACGTTTGTTTATTTGCAATGTGTCCTGGAGTTTAACAGAGTTATTTGGGCTCTGTCCATAATTATTGCAGAATAACACGCTCTTCTTTGGTCTCTGACGACATTAATCAAGACGCGATTTGTGTTAGAATTATATTGTATAGACCATATATTTCGCAATGCTATATTCTGATCATACAGTTGAGTTAATGTAAAATGTTTATCAGAAAGAGATCATCAGGCACATCAAACCTTTGTTTATTTTAAACAGTATTTATACAAACATCATCAGACGACGCTATCCTACCGCTGATACACTCACTTGTGTTTATGCTGATGAGAGTTTATCATAGTTGTCAAACATAAGTTGGTACAATAACAAAACCATGCGTTAACAGTGTATATAGCAACATTCAAAAGCATATTTGTGTGTTTAAATGGAAATAAACAAGGCATTAAGATGTTATAAGGAATTTAGCGACTTGTTTGATACATTTCAGAGTTCAGTTTTAATGAACTTATTAATTGGATTACATTATATATTGTCCTTGTAGAGCATCAATTAATCATCCTATCCATTTAAACACTGTGTATCATTTATCATTTAAATTATTACCAATAGTTTCAAAAGTATGTAACAAAACAACGTAATCATGTATAATTAAACAGAAATGTGTTGCTGTACATGTATGTGTAAGGCACCCTGCACACTACTACACAAAGTTGTGTTTTGGTAATGAACAGCGTTAGAACGGACATATATATTAAGACCAAAACTACTGCAGTCACTTTTCAAGATGATTGTATTTAAACATGTAGAAGGTCATCAAGGAAGACGAGCAAATACGGACATTAACATTAATAACAGTAACTCAGTCGGAACAAGTATTCATAGGTAAATTACAAACCACGTTGAAGTATGTGGACAAAAATATGCACTAAAGTGAAAACTACTCTCATCTGGAAATACATTTTAACATAAAGCTGAGGAAACAATTGCGTTTACTTAAATAGTAAATAGGGAAGGCATTATAACAAATAATATTAAGCATTGTACGTATAACATGGTTAATGAAAGGCGAATCTCTGAATTTATTTCAACATGCCCAGTAAAAAAAGTGCCCAATAAAATGATCCCAACACAATTCGATCATCTCACTGAAAAAAAACATGACATTCTGTTCTGACATCAAAGGCACTGAATTTAACAAATGCAAACACTTTCCGTAGTGTTACTGACAACAGACGTCAGCAATAAAGCAAATCTGCATAATTGATGTAGGGTAACTTCCGATTCAGAGTGCTTAATCTGAATTTTCAACCGATTATCATATCCACTTGTAACCATTTCTTTGTAAATATAGGGATGTAAGATGTGTTTGTCACACTGAAATTAACCACACTTAATATAAAACCTTAATACGGATTTCACTTACATCGTTCATTGCACTTGAGGATAGTATTATTATATTAACATTTATCCATGACATTCGTTTGTTAGTGATAAATCAATTTCTTAGTTGCTATCTTTGAATAAACAATACATAATCATTATTCGCACTACTAGGGATACTACTGGTTCAATTGCACACAATACGTGTGTAGCTGTTTTGATACACAATTTGATACAAAATTTGAAAATTGTCGACTATGCATATATAGGTATATGTTAACAAGATATATATTGTATGATGATTTGATTTCTAAATGGTGCTTTTGGGAAAATCTTAAGAAATATACTTGTATATAACAAACGCAGTATCTTGCAGTTGTATATCATCGTATATGAAACCAATACATGCATGCTGTAAATCATAATTTTGTGGCAGCTATGAATAATATCAAGACCACCTGACTGAACAATGCCGAAAGTGTAAACACTATAAATTCAACATACAAACACATGTATGGTTTACACCAGAAAGTCGTTCAATGCATTTCAGCTGCCCTGTGGTGTAACGGTTGTATTATTTCGGTTACAGCCGGCTGAGATAGATCTCCGGCCAATCATCAGCGTTGTGCTAATTCACAAGATAAATAAATCAGAAGAAAACACATCAGTTGAAGAGACACATTTATTTTCATTTCCTGACATTAAATCAGATTGGCATTATTGTGATCCGCTACATACGATAGGGTGGAAGTTCTGGTACTGATCAATCGCTTTAAAGCCGTCTATCGTTAACTCTGTATTCGACAGAGAATGTTTCACCAACTCATATGGCTTATGTCCGATAACTCTAACGAAACACTACCATGGACAATGTTCAGGTTTAATTTGCATTAGTTTTATATTCGAACTCAAAATACATCTGGCAGTATTATATAATACACTTTTTCGTTTTGATCTTCAAATATTTCTGAAAATATTTATTTACGTTATTTTTGATACGATCATTGACCCAAAATATTAAACAATGGTATAGCCGATGTCATTCTAAATTTAATATAAATATTAAGACAACTATTGTTTGAAAAGGAATTAAATCACTACGAGGGAGTCAAACATGAACAATGTATTTAAGATCAAATACATTTGAATATAACGTCACAATATAATTTGTCCTTATCCGTTAAAATAAACAGGTACAATCAATGTGGTATGAATGTATAACATATTCGGTATAGTCTAAGTGGATGAAACAAACATCCTTTGTTTAAAAAATGTCTCATCAGCATGGTGTTAAATGTCAAATGGATGCATACAATCCAGAAAAAATACTATTATATTTGTATGGCAGCTTCATTAATTTGGGTATGAGTTGTTGTTTATCTTTCTCTTGAAATAGAAAAACCATTTAACGTATGACATTAAAGACGCAGACATTCTGACGAATTACTTAAAGTTCACAATACTGAATATCCTATGAACTCTAGGAAACGAAGTTCTTGGAAATTGCTGTAAAATCCAATTTGGTTACTTATAAAGTTGTTTGTGTTAAATTTACGAAACAAGTTTCCCATCATTGTTGTTTATCGACCATTAAACAACGTTTTTGTAGTTTTTATAAATTAATTACGAGCTAGTGTATCCGAGTTCTTAAATCACAATCAATCAAACCGGCTTATTAGCCGGGAAATAACCATAACGCATAGCATATTTTGATTCGATGATATTGAACTTAGTTTTGCAAAGAAGTATGCACAATGTTTCTTGTTAAAATAATACCCTCTGTTTTGGAAGATTTGCCTGCTTTTCTTTGACAGTTGTTTCGGATGGAGTAAATGATTTCAAATTATGACAAGCGGCTACATTTGATTGGAAAAGTTATTAAAGTTATATTGCCATTTTTGTGAATGATAATCGGCTATTATACCATCGGGTTTGAACCGCAATGAATTCATCAACACAAAAAGTAAGACACATTTATACAGTACACAGTGTTATATATGTCCTTGTTCAACAAAAAGCGCATACTTTTTTCATAACTTTTTTCATTTTAGTTTTATTCCATAAGAAGTCAGTTTATCTCCGACTTTAAATTCGCGTTATTTCTAAACAATTTGCGGACGGTTCTGTGAAAGACTTTCTTTAAAATGTCCACGACTATGCTGAGGTTTATGTCACCGGCAATATAAAATTGCATTTATCACAATAATAGGTCGAAGTGTGAACAAGAGAATGGCTTACAAAGCACGGTTCATTTTCAGAAAAAAATGATAGTTCGTATACACAAATACAGCGCAGCACACTGTGTTGATATTTGTTATCTCACTGCCATGTCATTGTTTTTAGCCTTTGTATGCGATTTGTTTTTGCAGAAGACGGTTTACTAGATTATATGCGCCTTAGAGCGTTCTGTAATAAGACTGTGGTTATTGCTAGTCGGAACATTTCTACAGTCTATTTTCATTTTTGAAATGATAGCTAGACTTATCGTATCGTAAACAATCACGATCGTCCGACTATTATTTTTTTGTTAAAATAGAATATGCACTTTACACTATCCGTGGTTACCATCATGTCATGCTCACTAATTATACAATCGTGGGTTAAACATTTGCTGTATGTGAAGATTTCTGCGATTCGTCAGTTATAATTATCTTTAATGAAATAAATAATTGTTTTTCTCATTGGACGTGTATGCAGATCATATACTTTTCTTTAGTATTGTACCATTGATATTTTATCAGTATCTTCTAAAGAACGGAATAAAGACACGCACATATCATGAAATAACGGGTCTTTCGATGTCAAACGCTAATGGTTAATTGCAAGAAAATGCATGCACCAAATACAAACAATCAAAGCATATTTCTGCTTCCAACATACAATATGTAATTGAAACATATTAGGGGGCTTGAAATACATGACACATTGCATATTACGCCAAAATCACGGTATCTTAAGTCAGTGAAGTCAAATGGTTTGCATACATGTACAATACCTTAAACGTCATATGTTTTACATAAAGTCGCAAAGCTTTTTATCTGCATGTCGAATAAACCTTTGGTTACCTGTATCCGCTGCCGAAATACCGATTGTGTTTACACACCTCCTCCATTTGTCAATCAGAAACTGGCATTGTTTTCCATGTACATCGATTTTATGTAAGGACACACGACACATTTAATGCCGTGAGATTAAGTGATTCTTTATTTTTAATACAAGTTTGCTGAAGACGTTTGTGCAAGTCAAAAACAAGTGTGTTTTCTAACATTTCCATTGTAACAAAATGCCAGCACTTTATAAACCATGTACAACTTTATAACTGACCTTACTTTTGGACGAGCTTTAGTGTTCGTTTTTAGATAGTTTAAGTTATAACAACATGTGCTTCTCACTTGTAATCTCAAACATCTAACAATTGAATGTCAAAGTGATAATTAAAATATGAAAAGATGGTAAGGCGGTTTTTTTTATAGTCATTCATGAAAAGGTAATTATTTTTTGGGGTAAAATGTATAATACAATATTGTCCGTATACCAGTGCTGGATGCGAGTTATTTGCATACAGATATTGAACAGGTACACATATCTTCAGTTTAAAATAATAATTAATTATATGTCATACATGTTTATTATCAATATTCCTGTTTGTTGTCTGGATCATGCCTCATACACACTAAACGTGATTTCGTTAAATAATAATAATACGTATCTAACTGTTGTTGCAGTTGTACCTTTCTTCAATATTATATGTGATACTCGTCGGCCCGTAGAGCTGCCGATAAATTACAAGAGACATCAACAACATTGACAACAAATCTGTTTGCTTCATTTTTGTCCAAGTTGTTATCACTGATTGACACGTATTGCGGTTCACCGACGGATAACTGCCACCTAAAATGTTATTAAAAGGAGCAGAATAATTATGTACGAAAGTTGTATTGTTAAATATTTGATTGTGATGATGTCAAAATTATATACGTTAAAGTGGAAGTATGTCCTTGAAACTTCCATTGTCTCTACGAGAACAAGTCATTCCTTTTGACATATCTAAAATGCTAACACTACAACTTACCTCTGTGCTTAATAATTGTATCTCGATAAATGGACAACGTCTTGATGGTTCATATATGTAGTTGCGGTAGTTAATTTCTCAATATGAAAAGGAAATGAACGGAAATATAGTTTTGACACGATATTATTTTCATAAGGTTGACTGTACGTCTAATTTGACAACAGTTTTCTGCAATCTTTGATACATTCTACTGCATCTTAACCATCTCGAAAATAAACCATACATGCGACTTATATATTAAATAAATGTGATTTCAGGCATCAATGTATATCGGTTAATAACCAACGAATCAGAGTTATGAAGTGTACCGAATATTATGTAATAACATTATACATCGTAAAAGGGATATAAATAATATTGTATATTTAAACATAATTATGTCGGCATGTTTAGATGATTATAACAAAGGTTCTTTAACACTCAATCTTAAAAGTAATCGTGTATTGTATATACTGTTACATGTATGAGCATCGCTACAAAATGTATAGCTATTGCAGTGATATAACTAACTCCGTTTGACATGCTTATGACGTTAAGTTAATATTGTTGAAGGTATTACATAACATGTATATTTATGTTTTTCTTGAGGACATCGGATATCGAGGCTTGAAATTTTATCTCAGTTTTAATTTCCTGTTTCTCATACTAGAAAACCTTCAAGCAGGACGTGGTTGGCGTTTATGCAAGACGTTTCTTTTTACGACAACTTTGGTTTGTAAGTTAGTTTCGGTAAACAACGTATGTCGTATATGTCATGCTGGTGTACGTATATATACCATACATTGGTTGCCATATATAGAATAGGTCTACGTAAATACTGCGTATTATTAATATAGTTTATATTGGTTCAACCACACTTCACAAGCCATCTTGCAGCCTAACAATGTTTAAACAAGTACATAACATGTGAATGACGTTCTATAAGCAAATTATAGCGCTGGTATCCGTGACAGGTCGTAGACTTATTTAATTAATTTATACAATCCACAATCTAACTGCTAATGACATAATTGACATGTATCAATTAGACTGTTTGAATGAATCAACTGTTTTGTAACGTGTTTTTCAAGTCGTGTTTGCGCATCTGGATGAGAAAGTGTTTAACTTCGCATTAAGTTAGCAATTTCCGTAATGTTTTGTTGAAGAGGTATAACATTTTAAACGAAAAACTCGTCATATACCTTAGTTTTCTTATATATTGATGTGTAACTGTTTTCTTATATATATCTTTAAAGTTTATGTCATCTAATTGTCTATGGTTTCACATGTAAGGTATATGTGATTTGAATACAATGAATGTCTGTCTAAGATTAAGGTATGACAACTTATAAAACAGACACACTGGGTGATTCAAATAATAACTAAACAATAATACCGCACCAATTAATGTTTTGATCTTTGTTTTATTAGATGCTAGCCCAACAAAACACGTATTTAACCAAGACCATTACATTATTAAAGACTTATACACTTTATGTTTTACTTTACAAACCAATAACACAATTTTATGTAAATTTTATGTAAAAAGTAGCGTGTGTTGGGGAAGCTGAAACATATCTGTATGAACACAAAACAAATACAGAAACGAGTTTAGACTTTGTCTTATAATTTGTTGACAATATCTTTTTTTTCATCTCACCAAATACATTATGTCGGTTTCCAACTACTGTACATCATATTTGGGATATTGATTTTTTTTAATGATCATTGCATATGGAGCATATATCTGGCGAAAATATGGTTATGAGACGTTCATAGAAAATTTTACGCGTAACTTCGCGTCTTCGAAAGATAA
>VMBQ01016130.1:0-11610 GCA_007657795.1 Dreissena rostriformis | reverse complement strand
GTACGCGTGTGTGTGTATCTGATCGATGTTAACATATTTTTTTATCTCTACTACATGCAAATGTTGTACAATGTTTAGCATGCTATTGTTAAGCATTGTTTACCACTCGATAATATGCTAACATGTTATGCCAACCAATTGTGCACACATCATTGTATTGAATGGATTGAAATATATATGTGTCAGTGGTCGGAGGCCTATATCACAAATAAATAGAACTAGAACTAGAACTAAATCAATTTATATTTTGTTAGATATGAAACAAACATACGTCTCTTGGAATAAATGTAAGTATAAAAATAAGACACTAACAACACAAATAAGTGCATTTAAAATAATTGTTTTTCTACGTCGACATGTACCTACCACCACGTTCTCAAAAACAAAATGGTTTATTGTGTGTGCACAAACAGTTAAACTACCTAAACAAATAAACATCACTATTGCAATAAATGTGCTTAGTGAACGTATTGTTCTTTTAAAAACTATTTTTGTTTGGGATTATTTAGTATAGCCATAACAAGACCTACTTGATCCTTCACCAATCTGAAGAATCAATGCGACTTTGATCATAATCGTTTTAAACGATTTGTGATCTGCCCTTATAGCATGCGTCATTGAATATTGTTAAATGTCGCGTTTAATAGTTTGTTCGAGATATCGAGCTATTAACTCGTCATTGACTTGCTTCGTATGTGTAGAGATGGGGATTACAGGTACATGTTCTTGATTGTTTTTCACGGACTTAAACATCGGTGATTGTATTATCGTTTGTTATGATTCTGTGGATTATTTAGTAGTACATTTGTCGGGGAATATTTCCAGAAACGTCAAATTTTGTGAGTTTTTTATATTAAGAAATAAACTTAAATATCGGTTCCCGCTTCGTTTATTTTCGTTATTGTCTTTAAAATTAGTAATTAAAACATGAATGCGCTTTTTTCTATAAGAAAATTCATACAATATCCTCATTTAAATGCACGATAATTCCCTTACATATCTTTTTCTATATTATAATTCTGCTAAAAATAGCAAACGATCGTAGATTTCACATGTCCAGCGTCTCGGCTGCTGGCATTACACGCGAAAGTTAAATATGAGCCGCGCTCTTGGAAAAAGGGGCTTAATGCATATGCGTTCAGGGTCGCCCCAGATATGCCTGTGCAGTCTTCACAGACTAATCAAGGATGACACTTTCAGCCTAGACTTAATTTTCGTTTAGGATGGACTTCCTTAAAACGAAAAATTAAAAAAAAAGCGGAAAGTGTCGTCCCTGATTAGCCTGTGCGGACTGCATTAAGTCGTGACTTAGGTTCATACAAATTTGAATGAGCCGAATTTCAATGTTCAATGTTTTAAACTCAGACCACAGTTAGCGCTGTTTTTGTGTTGACCTCATAAGGTAAAATCAAACATGCCAAATACACGTGTAGTAAGCATGAAAATCAAATATGCCATATACATGTGTAGTTATTATTATAATCAAAAATTACTACACCAAATAGGGCACGTACGATTCAATATAGTTAGAAATAGTTTGCAAATCAAAATGTTGATACGTTTAATATTAACGAAAACGTATCAGACGTTTACAGCCTTTTTTAAATTGTGAATTATGTATCTGCGTATTTTTATATATTTCCTCATGGTAAGTATTTGTTTACTTGGAAGTTATATTATGTTATGTTTTCGACATTTTAACTGTTAATAATTTTATTGAGTTACATGTTGAGTTTGGACAAATTGGTCACGACTACAATCAATTTGTATTTGTACACGAAAAAAACATTGTATCAAATGGTCGAACATTGCGTGACTGTATTCATTCCATCAAATACAATTGAAACCTCATCGGCGGTGTTCAGATAGCAATCAAAACAATCGATGCGTTTTGCTAGTATTAAAGCAATGCCGTCTCATTTGTGCTAGTTTCAACTGCTGATTTAAACCAAAGGTCTATTCATTTAATGATAGATCTTTGTTTAAACCGATGAAGTCTTTTTTTTGTTGTTCGAATTTATCATGTATTATGTTATTTTATTGTGTTGTTGTTCTCCTTCTTTAATAATGTGATTTAACAGCTAATAATAATGTGAGTTAACAGTTCTTCAAATTAAATTAACTTAGAATTAACTTAGAAAGATGTATACTTACATTTCATACACAGTTTTCATGATCAATATAACAAAAACCGATAAGTCTACAAAACATCATTAGTAACCTGTTTCAAAAACAGTTATTTTTTGTGGTAAAATATATTCCATTTGAATTTCCCGCAACGATATCTATTCATACGACACATGAACACTAAATTGGTACATGAACATGTGTTGAATAAATTGTACCACAACAAAAAATTAAAAAGAGCATGTTGTATCTTATTAAATCTATGTTACCAGACAACATCTAGCGTTAAAAAATTGGCTATTACTATATGGAATACTGATTTTTTATGAGCTAACTTAATTTTATGAAATATTTTACGATTTTCAGTGTAAATATGGCTTTAATACATCAAAAATCCGTGTATATCCGCTAATCAATATCATTATAACAGTGAACAATAACGTAAGAACATTGAACTTCGAGTAATGGACTTACAGCAAATCGCCTTATAAATTAAAGGTTGTGTCACCTGTGTTAGGTCGATATATTTTTATTAAATACGTACTTATTAAAAAACACATAATATTAGCACGGCTAAATCAAATTGGTGCAGACGGCGGAATTGCGAATTTCCTCTATTTTACTTCTTTAAGCGCATTCAACTCTGGCAATTGCCAGAGACGGCAGATTTTCCCTCAAAAGATCTAAATAAATACAAAACTGAAGGCAGACCGTGAAGTTTCTTCGTGTTGAGTTCTNGTTGAAAAATTGGCTATTGCTATATGGAACACTGATGTTTTATGAGTTAACTTTATTTTATGAAATATTTTACGATTTTCAGTGTTAATATGGCTTTAATACTAAAAAATCTGTGTATATCCGCTAATCAATATCATTATAACAGTGAACAATAACGTAAGAACATTGAACTTCGAGTAATGGACTTATAGCAAATCGCCTTATAAATTAAAGGTTGTGTCACCTGTGTTAGGTCGATATATTTTTATTTAATCCGTACTTATTAAAAAACACATAATATTAGCACGGCTAAATCAAATTGGTGCAGCCGGCGGAATTGCGAATTTGCTCTATTTTACTTCTTTAAGCGCATTCAACTCTGGCCATTGCCAGAGACGGCAGATTTTCCCTCAAAAGATCTAAATAAATACAAATCTGAAGGCAGACCGTGAAGTTTCTTCGTGTTGAGTTCTGCCTTGATAAACAAAACGGGTCATTCCTTAATGTTGTTTTATTATTTTCTCTGTTATTGAACAAACAATAGTTTTTGTAATGAGTCTGTTCTTTTAAATTGTCCAAATCAAGATATATGTACAAACGTTAATACACTCGTAAGTAAAACATTAACACTGCATAACAGTGGTTTATCAATATTTTGCCGTCACTTTTGTTTTCAAACCAAATGAATTTTCCAAAACAAAACAAATATGCGAGGTAATGCATATTCATTATTACATTTAATTGATGATATGTCGCCCTAAATTCTCACAAACAAACCATTTATGGACTTTTAGTTTTTACATAGTTCACATTATGAAATCCCTTTTTATTGTAACACAATAAGTAAGAATGATTGTTAATTTAGATAAACGAATGGATTCATTTTATGCTAATATATTCAGTTGGATCTTTACATTGGATTTATATGTTTTTTTCCTAATGCATTTACTCTTTAATGTCATGTTAAATTAATTAATTAATGTATTGATTTATTGATTTATTAATTTATTGATTTATTGATTGATTTATTTATTGATTTATTTGTTTATTTATTTATTTATTTATTTATTTATGTATTTATTTATTTGTTTGTTTGTTTGTTTGTTTGTTTGTTTGTTTGTTTGTTTGTTTGTTTGTTTGTTTGTTTGTTTGTTTGTTTGTTTGTTTGTTTGTTTGTNCAACGGTTAGGTTTTCCTAAATAGCAACACATTTAGATAGATCTGGATATAAAAATCAGCAGGTGCAAACAATTTGATTGATGATTTAAGAAGAAAGCAAAATAAAACACAGGGGACAAAGTTATTAACGTTAGTTGGTAGATTTTGATAGTTTTGCGTCTTTGTGTACATATTCTCTTTAATAATCCGCTTGTTTAGGGTTAAAGTCTGTGTTATCTGAAAATCTCTACGTTCAACGTTCTAACTTCATATATAAGTTGTATGTTTATTTTTATGTCACTCTGATTATAGGTTAGAAAGAAAATATCCTTTGACATTCTCACATAGCTGTGACGGTAGTATTGGCACTCTTAGTTGAATGGCTTCTTCCCATGCGCGAGTACCTGTTGAACTTTAAAGCCCGAAGGACAACATTGGTCGACCCCAACGAGGACTCGCTTGAAAAGGGAATCGGATCTTCGCATTTCTTGTCAGAGAGATTGGTTTTCTTCTTGAACAGTATTTTTTCACGCAGTCTGGAGTAGATATTCATGTGGGGACCTTCCGTATTGTCTTCAGATACCTTTAATATAACAGTGTAGTTTGAACGTTTATTAACCACACGGCCGATATGGGCATGTGATAATTCAAAATGTATAATTAACAGAAATGCGCTTTACATTAACTCAAACACGTTCATAACCCACTAATCATCATTCGCAATTGCTTACGTAACACGATATCATGGCGGGTTCGATTAAACAAATTGTAAATGGCATGTCAAGACATTATACTGATACCTCGTTTTGACTGGTAGAGGATACGTTTTCAGAATGCGTATTCACTGAAATTTAAATATGACGACTGTGTAATTTGCAATATCGGTCGCAAAAGCATTCATACTACGAGTGATTTAATTTCACTGTAATCCTTTTATCACGACATACCAAATAAAGCAAAAAACAACAGCAACAAAAACAAAACAGAAAAAAAACAGTATTTACTTACAGCTGCTCTTAAAACTCCTGTTGTTCTTGCTCGTCTTTTGCTAAATATGAAGAAATACACTGATGTAAATAAAATATTATAACATGTAAAAATATATACCTGGTACATTTCGTATACATGTCAGTTATATGGTTACATAGAATAGAGAAATACAAATCAACGTTTTTATACCGATGTAGATCTTTCAATCGACTTCAAGTTTTCGTGTTTGTTGTACACACTTCTAACTGCTGTTCTGACCTGTAAAAGATGTTCGTCCTCAATCACCCGGAAACAATTAAAGTCACCATAAATGTACCGTACATGTGTCTATTGGTGAAAATCGAACTAAAATACACTTACCTGTTGATTAAAAATGCAGTGGAATATGAAGATAAATAGGCCCTGAAAACAAAAACAAAAACATAATACGTCAATACAAGCAGGCTATAACACAATATATGATAATATGAAATACCAATTTTAAATTGCAACTGATGGTTATTTCAATTTTGTCAAGACTACCTGCAATGTGTTGAAAAATGCAAACAAGTACTGCATAAATGCAGATGTCTCGTTGACGTAGAAGATGCCGAGTATCCAGGAGACGCCCATCAAAGGCACGAGAACGCACAGGGAACGCAAGCTCGTTCTAAGGCAAGATTCATTTCACGTTTTAGAAGCCGTTGCACATGCACAAAGGACGCGCTCATAGAAATCAATCAATGTCCAAATGTTTTGTTTTTGAAATTAAGAATAATATGCTTGATAACAACCCAAATAACCAGTTTTTTTTCATAATGAACTTATGCAAATACGGGATCTTCGTGTACAGATTTGTTCGTTAGAAACATACATTTAAACTGACGTCGAATACATGTGAAACACCTTGTATAGTTGTGAAATAAATGGAAAGGTCGTTTTCTTTTGATAACATGGTGTCTGTTTTATAACCCAGTACATTAATAACAATCTGAATTAATTACACATACTTAATCTTTTCCATTGATGTCTTCCTGTCCATCGCCTTCATGTGAAACATGTTCCTCAATACGAGAACCAAACACATGATGTTCAACTGCAAGAAAGATAAATCACCAAAAACAAGTCAATATAAAATTAAAATACTAGTATGGCGTGACAATATTACATAATGGTAGCCGTTAATTGTAGTGGAATTGGTATTACCAGTATAATCAGTAGAGCAGGCGCAACAAAGGCCCATATCAAGCCACGCTCCAAAGATAGCCAACAACTGAAACGTTAAAAATAATCTTGCCATTCGGATATCCATAAATTAGATAACCGATTTTGAAAGGTTATAAAAACGAGATAGTGTCTATCATAAAGCAAACAAAAAGTCCCTTAACTTACAATCTATCGTTTCCATAACCATTGGCCTGTGTTGACAGCAAACTGATTGCGACAATCACTGCAGGTGCAACTGTAACACAGATGTTGAACAATTAATGTATTAATATGTTCACACTATTTAAGTCATCATATAATTTACATAAAAATAAGAATGTTAAAAAATCAGAACAAATAGTTTCATATACTGCATAGCGTTTTTATGTACTTAAAATAAATACACTTTGGAAATGGACGTTTTACCCCATGCTGAAATAAGAAGAGGCTTCAGTCTTGATTTGGTGATGAACACGTACACCACCATGATGGCTATGTCTATACCTTCCGCCAGCATCAGACAAAACACTACTAAGTATATGTAGTGAAGAAATACCACAGTTGTTGTGCACAGAGCCTGGAATACAATAATAACATTTATTTCAGCATTACAGCTTACACTTAGGCTTCTAGCCTACAATAGTGGATATATAAATACTTCTGGTTAAGATGACTGTAATTATAATGTACTTATAATTTGATAAAGGAGGAAGCAAACTATTTATCGAATATAAGCACAAGGATAAAATGGCATACATTTTGTTTCCATATTCGTACCCTTAATCAATTATACAAGTACAAACTTCGTTTACAAACAAACCATCGGGACCATGTCAGATATTAACAAAATCCAAGCCAGTATAGATTCATTTAAATTTTCGGAAATAAACTAATAACCAATACTTAAAGCACGAAATATACAATACGCAAACAACAATATGCAAACCTTGTTTGCAGTTTTGTCTACACCAGCTAAAAATATGATGTAGGACAGCAACAGAGCGCCACATAGATTTAAAAGCAGAATTGTCCGGTCACTCTTCAGAAACCTGCATAAAACATGTGAGGATAGAGATGAAAACATAAGCATGTATCCACCGATCCAGTCATAAATTCGAGAATTACAAACCATCGTTAGAAAAAGAAAAATATACAAGCATGAATCCGATTGCGTTAAAGCTTAAAATTCAAAATGCGTTCGTCAATAAGAAAAGTAAAAACACATTCTTATTTCATTCGTTTTGCACGGTCTTAAAAAGATAAAAATAAAGTGATTTGGGGTACACGTTCAAACGAATATCTAGAAACTATAATAAATCCAGCCAATTCAACACATGAAACAATAAGTACATTTTTACCTCCACAGATATATGTATATCAACATTGTGATAAGCAGACATGCCATTGAAATCCCTATTCCCACAGTCGATATTGTTCTCAATGGTACAGACGTGACGTCGGCCTAAAACACAATGCAGGGTTTTTGTTTGATTTCAATATTATTTCGGTTTGATTTAATACTACACTAGTATGACCTGTGCTGTGTGGATGCAGGTAAACGTATCATCCTTTTCTAATAAAAATCCATTCGCTGTGCTACATATTTCATAATTTAGTAACACAGACCTTAGAAGTCTCTAAATGAAATGCATTCCAAATATGTTATACTTAATATACCACCTGATTACATTATCATAGTATGACGTTTCCGTTTGTGACGTTATAACTTGACGTTCAGTCTCCGTACTAGATTCCCAAACTCTATACGACCCCATATAAAAGTCGTTTAATTGCTAATTCTGTTTCGTGTTCATTTAAAATAATCTCAATTAATCTAGCTTCCGGGCTGAGAGGGATGCTATAATCGTTATGATAAATTGCTATGCTCATATCGATCGAAAGTTAAAATATCGTTTATGCTTCATAATACCTGCCTATAGTCTATTACCTTGCGTTTCTCTCACCTGGTAATACTTTGTATATCAATGCTGGATTAACAGCTTTAATTAAGATACATATTATGGTGGCGGGTTATAAGCTTTAATATCAATTCTTGTTTTTCGTTAAAGAAGAACGTTATATGTTTACAAGATACAAATACACATTGTTAGGCAATGCTGACACGTTTATTCGCGTTTGTTGGATGGGCAACAGCTGTGTGTCATTGTGCAATATGAACATACTTGAACAATATGGTAGGACTGTTCAGATCGTGAGTTCATGCACGTTGGTTTGCGAAGCTCTGTTTGTCTTTGAACAATTTGTCTTATACTTTTATTAAAGTATTGTTAAATGCATGTTCGATGTTTATGTGATTACATATATATAGAGCTTGTACTTATTTAATGTCTTAGTGCTTAAAAAGTTGTTCTTTTGTTATTCTATTGCTCAGGTGTTTCTTAACCAGCAATGGTATGTTCGTGTGTGTAGAGGTTAATTCTGGGCTAAGTGTGAGGGTAGGGTAGCCATCAACTGGTTTAAACCCTGAATGTTTTGCATTGACCGTTCCAAAGCGGTGACCCCAGCTTGTATAATCATTGTATGTTTTATGTCGCATGACCTGTTATTTCATAAGTAATTTTTAATTGCCTTAAATAAAATACTATGGCACACGATGTTCATTCCTGATAATGTATCTGAAGTTTCATGTTTTCTATATATTACATCCTCATGAGAAAGGAAGACACATAGATCTACTATTTTCATATTGCACAAGTTTTTTTTGCGTTGCATACGCCGTTATAGATAAAAATCAAGTTGACAATGTATTACGTGTATTTTATTTTTTATAAACTGAATGTTTTGTATTGGTTTGGATAAAACACGCATACAATAATAGTGGCTATAAGTGTAACATGATTTGTAAAGTCATGTATAATACATGTAGTATATTTTTTTACATATTTTTAAAATCAATACTTATTACATACCTCAACGAATGGGCTCATAAGGACTGCAAAATTGGTGAGGTGATCGCACTGACAAACAGTTTTGGTTTCATCAGACCTTTGCAACACGCATCCGTCGCTGGCCCAATAGCCAGTTTTATTGTTTCTAAATACAAACACAATGCTATTAAAGCTTTTCCATAACCTAATGCCGTGTGTTTACCCCAAAATATACAGCTATGTTTTCACTAGAAAATATACTAGTAAATATTTATTCAGATTATAATCTTCAAAGTACCTCCCAAACGTCCAATAACTGCACACAGGCCTTGCGAGGTTTGCCTAAAAATGAAGAAAACACCGTTACAACATTTTCAATCAACATTACAGTGTTTAAATATCCAAAGCCTTATACGCTATGTGTACTTGTTTTTTTTTACACCCATGTGAAACATAAAGTGTACCATCATTCTTTCAAATGTCAGCAATACAGGTGGATCCAGCTTCCCGATGTGNGTAACAGAAGATATAGATAGCATACTTAGTGATCCTTGTGTTAGCGTAAGGATGCAACAATACCATGTTTTAAAATTAATGCCGTATATATTGGATAAGCGATCTACCTTGCGATATCCAATCCTTTAGCACGCAAACCTGACGCAACATATTTGGCTTTTTAATAAGTTAATAAACGCACGTTATGTTACTAAACTATTAATGAGATTGAAACAGTTCCTATGTTTCCTCATCGAACACATGTTATCAAACTACTATTTCATCTGAGGTTAAATATACTCGTACAAGTACATCCACTGAAAGTCACATTGCATTTACACGTACCTTTTCGGCTACATGTGTTACTGTCTTCCTGACACAGTTGTACTGTGGAAGTTGCCAAGTGCCATCAGTTAAACATGTTCTTGTGATGTTACCTGAAACAAAAATATCATTTGAATGAAACATACACAGCTGTGTTATTTTTTATCGTTTAAATACCTCTATGTTATGCTGCGATACACATACTATATGTTCGCATCTGAATACGTTTTGAAATAGTTCCATTTATCAAAGACAAAAAACTTATGTATAATACATTATATATGGCAGCAAACATATTTCATACCTTCGAATCCTTCTGTACATTGCTGTACACGAGTGGAGCCTTGAATAACTTCCTTCCATTCGGTGCCGCGATTGTCGAAATTGGTTTTGCATACAACTTTCGTTAGCCCTGAAATATGATATGACAACGATGATACATGCGGCTGCTGTTTTAAATTATAACTGTATACAAACCATATAGTTTCGTTTAAACCATTACCTAGACTTGAGTTGAAGTTAACAATGACGAGTTAATAGTTTAACCATTCTAACATGCCTGATTTGAATAAAAAACCCTACATACAATCCAAATGTTCTTAAATGATGCATTGTAACTGGTTGTGAAACCCAGCGCAAGAAAAAATAATGTGTGTAACCCTCTTATATTAGACCATAATGTATTAGGCATTACCGTAAATTACCTTTTGAAAGACAAGTAGGCTGTATGCCTGACCAAGTCCCAGTCGACTGACACATTCTCTTCTCATCTCCAATCAGCTCGTAACCTTGGTTACACGTGTACCTCGCAACGGCTTGATAGGTGGAGCCTTTAGTCATATCTACTTTACCTTTTGTTGGGTTTTGCAACAGGCCGCAATCTAAAATATGTACAAACAAACGCACAACGTATATATTACTGGGGAAATTAAGGAAGATAATAACTTGAAAGCGAGAATTCAGCACAATTGAAGAAACAAAATTTTTAACAAACAAAGTTTCATTCACTAATTGAAACACCTTTTTAATTGACTATGTTGTGTTACCTTTGATGACACATAAATGTTCAATGGAAGGCCATCCCAAAGAGAGGCATGATATAACGGGGACTCCAATATATGTATATCCCGGTAAACATGTATACACGGCCGTTTTTCCAAAAGTAGTTCCCTCTGGTGCTTGAACAAATCCGTTTTGAAGAGACGGGGGATGTCCACAATCTAGTAATCAATAAGTAAATACCAGTTGTATACACGTTTAAAACACGTATAAACAATAATCATTAAAACAATCGCAACACAAACATATTTATAGTCGTTATGGTCTAAAAAATGTATGCTTAGAGGCTACTTTATAGTCATCCAAATGAACATTATCTGATAAATTGGACAAAATCGTTACTTTTCGACTTTTTAATGTATAAAGATGCGTACAAAGCAAACCAGGTTTAAACACAAACAATTGGTAATAAATGTATTGATTCTCATTTATATAATTAATAAAGGTGGGTTCCCACTGCCGATCCGATCAACTCGATCATCCCGATCACCGACATTTCCTGACCGAACCCGACCAAGCTCGACTAAAAAGGGTATACACGACTTCTTCTCGACCTCTTGTAGATAATACACGACCCCCACACGACTCATTCACGACTTCCACTCAACCATCTTTCCGATTTCCGCCCGATCATCTCGACCTATACGCGAGCCCTATACGATCTCAGC
>VMBQ01016125.1:0-11472 GCA_007657795.1 Dreissena rostriformis | reverse complement strand
TTTCTGATAAGAAAATAGTTTATAATCACAAGGAAATTAAATTGTTTAAGAAGACATTTTTGACGTTAAATATATACAGCAAACACAAAGAGTTGTGTGTTAAGTGTCTTTATTTTTTCAATCGGTAATACGTATGCCCCATAATCGTGAACAAATGAAGTGACACGATACATTCATTTATGTACTTAAACGATATATTTTGTAAAACGCAAACATTGAGAAACGACGGACGTCATTATGATCAGAATTCTAAAGGTCTACGACCTATGCATATAGAACACTTGCACAAAGAGCCATTCCTCAACATTATATAGTAATTTGATATTTACCACATTGTTTTCTTTGGGCCAATGTTCAAATTAAGTCTTGTATTTTCAATATCTTCCCACACCTTGCTTTAAGGTCTTACTCGACACTAAGAGTTTGATGTTGTAATTTTAATCCCCTTGTGTGAAGCCATACAGTTAGGATAAGACTTATCACGCGGAATTTCAATTGTTTTAGAAGACATTTAGGACCTTATATACGTTGAAAAAACGCACATACTTGTTCCAGACAAAGCTTATAAAATGTTTATGTTTTTCAATCGTTTATTTGTATTTCCCTTCATTGTGAAGAGGTGACACGACACATACATATTTGAACGAAAAATACATATATGGTACAACTTTACACTGTGAAAAGGACTACAATAGGTTAAAAATCCCAAAGGTCTACCACCAACGAATAAAAGAGCAAATGTACACAGGCATTCACGATCAAGCATATATGTGTTAGTATGTGTTTTACATACTATCACAATACGTTTTTATATGAATCCCCCGATTTCTGTGGCATGTGCCCCCCGTTAATCCCATCACAACAGGCAGTCACATACAATTTGCGTATTTCATTCAGTTTACTCATTGTATAACCTGGATGGGGAACAAACGTGAATTTGTTTCTTGCGCAGAAGTTCCATTCGTTTGATTTGGTATGATTTGATCCAGCGTCACAAAGTCACTGTATCGTTGATCTCCTTAAACGAGTCAGATGATAAATGGCTTACCAAAGCAGTATTAAACTATCTTCAAACACTATCAAATACACACCTTCATGAAAATAAAGATAATTTTATTCAGTTTTTAGGCTAACGAAACTGCAAGAAGAAATAAGAAAACAGACAATTGAACGATAGGAGAGTGAGAATTTTTTTTTGATAATGATACTTTATTTTCCTCGTCCATAGGTATGTGCAGGTCGAGGTCATCCTGCTCCATACCGTACAAACATTTTTGTGTTAGTATGAGTAAACAATAAATGTTGTAATCAATTGTTAGAATATAATATCTTTATACATACAAATACAATATACCATTTACACATTCTTATACATCTAAAAAAAGCAAATAAAGTATATCATAACAAATTATAAAAAAAAGGAATAGAAAATGTTATGTTATGTAAAGCAGATGCACACACTATTTTCATTGCGGAAGTATAAAGAGATAAAAAGCTTCGGACTATTGACAGTTTATTAAGAACTGGTACTTGGGATCTTTCAAATGGTTCATTGTGGAGTTTCTAAAGGATAATAATATTCATATTATGATAGTGGGTCAGCAAACAAACTTACAATTGCCCAAGACTGTAGTTCTGTTTCATGACACTTAACATTGTTTTGGATTTTAAAAGACATAGTCAGCTTCATTGTTAGCCCTTGTATGGATAGAACTATCTCCTTTCTCTGACATAGGTATATATTTTTTTTCAATTCTAGCATAAGAATATTTATATCAGTCATATTACTTTTTGTACTTCCCAATATCATTGTTTTACAACTTATTTCTGAGTGTTTTTGCACATTATGTGCACATAAAACTTCAACAACATAATTCACAATTCTCTGTGTAAAACAGCAATCCCAAAAACAGATGTTTTATAGTTCCCTAATTTTCTTTACAAAAGGTGCATAGGTTATTCTGCAAAATGTTTATTTTATACAAAAGGGATTTAGTTTCTAGGATTCTATGTACTATTCTTGTTTGAAACCATTGAGTGTAAGTATTTTTGGAAATATTAAAAACGAGATAATGTACTTTTTTCATTCAATGTTATTGAAAAATGTATTTCACTTTGTTTGGCAAGTTGGTATATCAGAATTGATAATAAAAGTTTTATAAACATTTTGGTTTGGGTTTTGCATAAAAACTATGCTATTCAAGTAAGACGATATAAATGCACATTCTGTATTTGGCTTTTTAATAACTTGGAAGTCAGAAAGACTGAGAAAATTCTTAACAGTTCTAATCAATTCTTCATAAAATAAGAAGTGGATCTTTGTGCCAATATAATTCTCTAAAATAGATTGTTGTAAAAATTATCCAGAGGTGTTAACAATATCCCTAACAAATCGAATTCCATTGTCATACATGAATTTATAATATATACTTATGAGAGTGAGAGCTGTTCCTTTCTTATATATAATTAATTAACATTTACTCTTTATACTGCTGATTATCTAGATGGATAATCTACATTCTTACTACCGATCCGATAATCGCAAAGATGATATTTGCTTGGTAAGTACACCTGAATTTACTCATGATCACACATATCGTTATGAAATTATAAAACAAACTGGTAATGTGCATTGTGTATGACCAAATCCATACGGATTGGAAAAGTCTTGCTAATTTTAGATGTAAATTAGACATTTCGCCTACCCAGCTATTCACATGAATTATTTTTACAATGCATAATAAATGACCGAGTTGGATAATTGTGTTACTTGTTCTTTGGATATCACCGTCCTTGTTCAGAAACGTAAAAGCAATATTCTTTCAAAGTAGGTCAACCATTTGCGCATACTATGTTCTAGTAGTTGGCTGTTTGAAATAAAGTATCAAAACATTCGAATTTGATAAATATAAAACGGAATAATGTTGATGTATATTCAATTATCATTCTGACAATATTCGTAATAGTCTGAAAGCATTGAACAACTTTTCAAATATAACATAACGTTTACAGCATAACGAAAGGTTTCTATAAAAACGAAGGCATTTGCTGGTGTCACTTACTCGCTCAAAGTCAAGAGTCATATCACCTGTCATCAACAGAGCGAGTCACCATCCTGAATATCAGTCCTATTTTAATAACGACGATGATCAATTTCTATGTAAGTGAGGTTGTTATCAGCCACAAATGGGAGCTCCATGGAATGTCCATGAACCAGATGTCAATGTTTGCCACTACACTGCAGTTACATCGTGTTTATGAAGCCATGTCCTTGAAATCTCTTTGTTTCGGGCATTGCAGTTACTTTTGAAGTGCGTTTTAAGTCTTCCTAGTGTATTTATTTTAGTTCTAAAATGCACTTAACGTATTTGTAGCCTATTCGTGCAGAGGTTTACCTGCATTTAAAGTAGATGTGCGCAACCTTGGAGATACCACAAGTCCAGAATTCTTACAAAAAGTCTGTGTACGGCAATTGATGAGCATAGGATATTGTTACTGCAATCTAACGGCTTTTTAAGTATTTATTCAATGTTCAAGCTACATNGCAATGGTTCCAATACAGAATAATTCATAGGATACTTGGAACAAATTGTCTTTTGAACAAAATGAAAATAACTGATGATCCATTATGTACCTTTTGCAAACAAAGTGATGAAAATTTAGAACATTTATTCTGGGAATGTCAGATGTCTAAAGCAATTATTGATGACATTTTACCATTTCAATCTTTTCCTTTCATTAATAGGACAATTTTTCTCCTTGGATATTTGACAAAGTCTGCTAGTGCCATAAACAACGTTATACTGTTTATAAAGCTATACCTATACAAATGTAAAATGAATAAATGCATTCCTAGCATAGCTGGAGCCAAAAAATACATTAAGTACGAGTATGATAACTTGAAAAAAATATCAATTTCAAAAAATAATTTAGAATCTTTCGTTATTGAATGGGAACTATTTAATGTTATTGTCACACAAATTTAGAATTTAAACTTGATTATTGTTGTACCGGTAGTTTGTTTAAAAACTACTATTTGTAAATGCATTTTATTGTTTTGCAATGTCTTTTCGTTTGTTATTACAACTTCTACATCATTGTTTGTCTTTACTCATTGAAAAATGTATATATATACTTGTAAGCACCTAATAATGTTTATATCTACGCCTTTTTCACCTGAAACCACTATTTATACATCCATGTTGATAAAATGGAATACTATTTATACATCCATGTTGATTTATACTAACTGGAAAATGTCACTTTTTTCTTCTTTATTCTTTAAATGTTTTTTCAACACAAAATTACATGAATTAGATATTTAAGAATTTAGATATCTTGAATCTAATTATTGCATTTCATTATGATTGCATTATGTTATTTTGTTTATTTCTGATTGCATTACATGATTGTATTATTGTTCATAATTGTATATGTATTTGTTTGCAATCTCGAAATAAATAGTGTTGGAAAAAAAAATTACTTTAATGTATTAGATAATCAATACTGACAAATAAACCTAGCACAAAAATCATATGTGCCGACTCGAGTTCAAATAATGAACGTCCTTTCCTTCCTGGATCAACAACTGTTGCTTTCAAAGTGAAGGAAATGATTCACATGTTTTGTCTGGTTCATTATATTCAAAGGACAAAAACAATAACACTATCGTATTCTTTGACAGTGAAATGACTGTATTTCCGTTAATGCCTTTATCATGAAACACACAAAATACTGAAAGCAAAACAAAGGAAATAGATGTAATTGTTTGCCCGTGTCATTATTTTCAAACGACGAAAATGAGTCTATAAACTTCTTTGAAAGTTTGTTAAAGAAAAAGCTTACAATATTAATGTCTCCAATCCGTTTTCCTTGGTTCTTGTAACCTGGGGGATTCGTAATCTTTATTCTTTGGTAAGTTAAAATAAAGATAATTCGATTTTTTTTTAAATCTTGCCACCTTATTAAGCGTCGTCATGACTCCTTTCGTTCAAATATTGGAAAAACCCTGTGCAACACTTTGATTCGTTTTGACATGCATGTAATATAATTCTCAAACCAGACGACATAAAGGAAATTGGGATTACCGATAACGAATCAAATGTGCACCACAGACGGTTTTCTAATCTGGCTAATGCATTCTAGAACAGAAAGGTTTTACGTACGTGTAATGTATTTACTCGTCTGAAGCCGATTACATTTACCACCATGTGTTAATTTTGAGATATAATGAAGACTTTATATATTTCATTATTAAATAAATCTTTAACATTCAGTAAAATTAAAAGGCTAAACTCACTTTAACTTGATCAGTGTCGATATAGACGTAATACAAGTAATTAAATGAGCAAGAGGAAATCAACGAATGAATTAAATAAATTGATACCAGAATAATATCAGAATTGGACTTTATATAAAACTATGTTTTTGATATGAATCTGGTCACTAAATAATAGACGAATAAAGATTTTCAATTTTCCTGTCGCGTTCATAAGGAAATGTTCAGTCTGTCAGAAATGTGTGTGGTTTATACAATAATGATAATACTGAGAGTTTGGCATGTCATCATCGACGTACACGTTTGCGTATGAGTTGTTTTGATACACACTAAGTGGTAACACATGAAAATCTGTTTGCTTGTTCGATTGTTTTTCTAAATAATGTCAGAATAAGTAACAATTGCTACAAAATGGAGTTCTAAATCAAAGTTGTGTTTATTATTTACGGTAACAGCTTCGATTTCAGAGATGAATCGGAACTTGCAACAAAAAAGGAACGTAATTTCGGTGTGACATAAAAACATATAGCATTGCGACCATCAAATTTTTTATTCAGTTATAACATTCGATACTTTATAAAACTTGTATACAATGAAAAAGTCTAGAGCTTATTTGATGTTATATAACAATCGGTAATTCATCTGCGATATATGATGCGACGATTACCATTTGTTGTCTATCATGAAGACAGTCGCATAAAGAAAATAAATTGTACTCCAAAATGGCTTCATAGTTGATAAATAATTTGTTTTCCCAAATATCACATTGAATATGCATCTTTTCTGTTTAAGTAACGTTTCAATATACAACACAACAGTGTGTTACTATATTACCTTCACAAACGGAATAAAGTAGGCATTCGTTTAGATAAATGTACGCGTCAACGTACTAACTAAAAGTTTATGTTTTTCTTTGTCAGACCACACCATCAATTTAAGTCCGAACTTCTATTTTATGATTTCATGATGCCATCGTATAATTCCTCGGCTGCAAAGCCATATATTTCTAAATACGAACGTTTATTATCATTAAAAACATCTAATCCATTTACTTAAACTTATACCCCGTAAAAATAGTAAATGTAACACAATGTATGTGCGTCTGTTTTTTTGTTTAATTGTTTTTCTTAGGATCTGTTTTCCGAAGTGCGCATTTCTGCAAATTAATGATTTAATAGGTCGCTACGGGGCTGCGTTACGCAGGGAGACAGAGTGTGTCCCAACACTCATACCTGATTGATTTACAAGACTCTCGGAAATCGGGACGAAAGTAGAATAACGCTGCATATATAATATCCACAACCTATGCAAGTTTTTGCGATTATAAGTAATTAACTGAAAACATAATTATTAAATTGTTGAGCCCTGTGTCGTTTACGATCATTTTTCAGTTTCTATAATAATAAAGAAATCAGAGTTGATTGGTTATTATTATTTTTAAAACCTTGATATACTCCGTACGGGATATCATACTCAATCGTTCGCTTAACGTATGTCCTCGGGCAATACTAATGTCATATAGTTTGGTTGTCTAATCCATATAATGTTACTAAACATTCTCCAGAGGTTCATCTAGCTATATACTTGGAGCTGTTCACTTATTTCTGTATCATGAGAAAAGCACAAGTACGCCGATTTGTTTCAGTATGAGGAAGACATCAATTGATTTATATTTATGCTACATAGTATAAGGCAAGGACGCACACGGAGTGGGTGTCTAAGTACAATAAAATAAACACCTTACAATAAACCACATTGATTTGTTTGGGCTAATGTTTAAAGTAGTTTTGTACAATATCCGACCACAACTCGCATCAAGGTCTTACTCGACATTAAGGGTGTATTGTTGTTATAATACATTTCTGATAAGAAAATAGTTTATAATCACAAGGAAATTAAATTGTTTAAGAAGACATTTTTGACGTTAAATATATACAGCAAACACAAAGAGTTGTGTGTTAAGTGTCTTTATTTTTTCAATCGGTAATACGTATGCCCCATAATCGTGAACAAATGAAGTGACACGATACATTCATTTATGTACTTAAACGATATATTTTGTAAAACGCAAACATTGAGAAACGACGGACGTCATTATGATCAGAATTCTAAAGGTCTACGACCTATGCATATAGAACACTTGCACAAAGAGCCATTCCTCAACATTATATAGTAATTTGATATTTACCACATTGTTTTCTTTGGGCCAATGTTCAAATTAAGTCTTGTATTTTCAATATCTTCCCACACCTTGCTTTAAGGTCTTACTCGACACTAAGAGTTTGATGTTGTAATTTTAATCCCCTTGTGTGAAGCCATACAGTTAGGATAAGACTTATCACGCGGAATTTCAATTGTTTTAGAAGACATTTAGGACCTTATATACGTTGAAAAAACGCACATACTTGTTCCAGACAAAGCTTATAAAATGTTTATGTTTTTCAATCGTTTATTTGTATTTCCCTTCATTGTGAAGAGGTGACACGACACATACATATTTGAACGAAAAATACATATATGGTACAACTTTACACTGTGAAAAGGACTACAATAGGTTAAAAATCCCAAAGGTCTACCACCAACGAATAAAAGAGCAAATGTACACAGGCATTCACGATCAAGCATATATGTGTTAGTATGTGTTTTACATACTATCACAATACGTTTTTATATGAATCCCCCGATTTCTGTGGCATGTGCCCCCCGTTAATCCCATCACAACAGGCAGTCACATACAATTTGCGTATTTCATTCAGTTTACTCATTGTATAACCTGGATGGGGAACAAACGTGAATTTGTTTCTTGCGCAGAAGTTCCATTCGTTTGATTTGGTATGATTTGATCCAGCGTCACAAAGTCACTGTATCGTTGATCTCCTTAAACGAGTCAGATGATAAATGGCTTACCAAAGCAGTATTAAACTATCTTCAAACACTATCAAATACACACCTTCATGAAAATAAAGATAATTTTATTCAGTTTTTAGGCTAACGAAACTGCAAGAAGAAATAAGAAAACAGACAATTGAACGATAGGAGAGTGAGAATTTTTTTTTGATAATGATACTTTATTTTCCTCGTCCATAGGTATGTGCAGGTCGAGGTCATCCTGCTCCATACCGTACAAACATTTTTGTGTTAGTATGAGTAAACAATAAATGTTGTAATCAATTGTTAGAATATAATATCTTTATACATACAAATACAATATACCATTTACACATTCTTATACATCTAAAAAAAGCAAATAAAGTATATCATAACAAATTATAAAAAAAAGGAATAGAAAATGTTATGTTATGTAAAGCAGATGCACACACTATTTTCATTGCGGAAGTATAAAGAGATAAAAAGCTTCGGACTATTGACAGTTTATTAAGAACTGGTACTTGGGATCTTTCAAATGGTTCATTGTGGAGTTTCTAAAGGATAATAATATTCATATTATGATAGTGGGTCAGCAAACAAACTTACAATTGCCCAAGACTGTAGTTCTGTTTCATGACACTTAACATTGTTTTGGATTTTAAAAGACATAGTCAGCTTCATTGTTAGCCCTTGTATGGATAGAACTATCTCCTTTCTCTGACATAGGTATATATTTTTTTTCAATTCTAGCATAAGAATATTTATATTAGTCATATTACTTTTTGTACTTCCCAATATCATTGTTTTACAACTTATTTCTGAGTGTTTTTGCACATTATGTGCACATAAAACTTCAACAACATAATTCACAATTCTCTGTGTAAAACAGCAATCCCAAAAACAGATGTTTTATAGTTCCCTAATTTTCTTTACAAAAGGTGCATAGGTTATTCTGCAAAATGTTTATTTTATACAAAAGGGATTTAGTTTCTAGGATTCTATGTACTATTCTTGTTTGAAACCATTGAGTGTAAGTATTTTTGGAAATATTAAAAACGAGATAATGTACTTTTTTCATTCAATGTTATTGAAAAATGTATTTCACTTTGTTTGGCAAGTTGGTATATCAGAATTGATAATAAAAGTTTTATAAACATTTTGGTTTGGGTTTTGCATAAAAACTATGCTATTCAAGTAAGACGATATAAATGCACATTCTGTATTTGGCTTTTTAATAACTTGGAAGTCAGAAAGACTGAGAAAATTCTTAACAGTTCTAATCAATTCTTCATAAAATAAGAAGTGGATCTTTGTGCCAATATAATTCTCTAAAATAGATTGTTGTAAAAATTATCCAGAGGTGTTAACAATATCCCTAACAAATCGAATTCCATTGTCATACATGAATTTATAATATATACTTATGAGAGTGAGAGCTGTTCCTTTCTTATATATAATTAATTAACATTTACTCTTTATACTGCTGATTATCTAGATGGATAATCTACATTCTTACTACCGATCCGATAATCGCAAAGATGATATTTGCTTGGTAAGTACACCTGAATTTACTCATGATCACACATATCGTTATGAAATTATAAAACAAACTGGTAATGTGCATTGTGTATGACCAAATCCATACGGATTGGAAAAGTCTTGCTAATTTTAGATGTAAATTAGACATTTCGCCTACCCAGCTATTCACATGAATTATTTTTACAATGCATAATAAATGACCGAGTTGGATAATTGTGTTACTTGTTCTTTGGATATCACCGTCCTTGTTCAGAAACGTAAAAGCAATATTCTTTCAAAGTAGGTCAACCATTTGCGCATACTATGTTCTAGTAGTTGGCTGTTTGAAATAAAGTATCAAAACATTCGAATTTGATAAATATAAAACGGAATAATGTTGATGTATATTCAATTATCATTCTGACAATATTCGTAATAGTCTGAAAGCATTGAACAACTTTTCAAATATAACATAACGTTTACAGCATAACGAAAGGTTTCTATAAAAACGAAGGCATTTGCTGGTGTCACTTACTCGCTCAAAGTCAAGAGTCATATCACCTGTCATCAACAGAGCGAGTCACCATCCTGAATATCAGTCCTATTTTAATAACGACGATGATCAATTTCTATGTAAGTGAGGTTGTTATCAGCCACAAATGGGAGCTCCATGGAATGTCCATGAACCAGATGTCAATGTTTGCCACTACACTGCAGTTACATCGTGTTTATGAAGCCATGTCCTTGAAATCTCTTTGTTTCGGGCATTGCAGTTACTTTTGAAGTGCGTTTTAAGTCTTCCTAGTGTATTTATTTTAGTTCTAAAATGCACTTAACGTATTTGTAGCCTATTCGTGCAGAGGTTTACCTGCATTTAAAGTAGATGTGCGCAACCTTGGAGATACCACAAGTCCAGAATTCTTACAAAAAGTCTGTGTACGGCAATTGATGAGCATAGGATATTGTTACTGCAATCTAACGGCTTTTTAAGTATTTATTCAATGTTCAAGCTACATTCGAATAATATGCAAGATGATATGCATCCGGAATGTACAAGGAACATCCTAGGAAAAGTCGGACAGATTTTCAAGTATTCTAAGTATTCGAACATAATTTATAGGTTGCAAAAGTTAATGTTTCTCCCGAATGAGACAATGACTTTACTTTTACTCGATTTCAAATTCGAGGTATAATATCAATGGTAACTCGCTTTGCTTGCTGGTTTGCAATTATTTTGATAGAACAGTGATTGTCCCGTATTTACAGCGAGTCATGCGATTGTGTGTACTCCGCGCTTTTAAATGAGGCTGTTGACCAGCTTCATCTTAATAACGTTTTGATGCTTCCTCAGACAATGCATGTAAACTAGCAAAGTTATTTGTCCAAGTTGCCGTTTGTTTATCTGGAATGTGTGCCTTATGTAGTTGAAGTGCGACTTGACAGGTACATCCATTAACATTGAAGATTGTGTTCTGATCAATTATATCGTATATTTAAACCTATTTAAACCAACATCATAAATAAGATTTAATTTTGATAATAATATTATGACATGTGCCTAAGCATGTGTTTTTAACCGTCCGATATTGTAAGGTATGGTGAGTAATTTCATATAATGGTGCGGTAGTCAAGTGGTAACACACTGGTCTACCATTCCAGAGGTCCCCGGTTCAATTCCTCGCCGGGCACTGGAAATGTCAGAAATGCTTCAAGTGTTTCCCACCCAACTAGAGATGTACTGGTATGAAACCTAGGTAATTATCGCGTTTATCGGTGCTATATACTGAGCACGTAAAAGAACCAAGGGA
>VMBQ01016124.1:0-11472 GCA_007657795.1 Dreissena rostriformis | reverse complement strand
TCGAATCGGAATTCGTGGTCTAGTAACTTTAGTCGTTCGCAAGCAAACAATAATATTCATGTTTCGTAATATCACATGATGTGTTCTGTATGTAATAATTGCTATTGTCGTTGTATAGGATTTCCGTCGAATGATTATATCGGTCGACGTCATAAATGGATAATAATATGGACTTTGTATACCCACTACACTTGTAATTCTATGTCACTGTTTTTACATCTCATTTCAAAACATAATATCGAACTAGTTTAAATGGTTTGCAAAATCACTCGTGGTCCTTTTTTGATTCGATTCAAGTACAAATGCATCTCGATTTTCAATGCACTTCATCGAATGCCACTGTTGCTAGCGGTTCCCTGGTGTAATTGTTTCTTTGTATATAATATTGTATATGTATAGTGGTTCGCCGATGATGTAGGCATCCTGCTGCTGTTTCCTTGCCTTGAGCATGATGGGAATGAGGCGCTTTCATCGTTTCCAACAGATATTGCTCGCTCACTCCATATGGTTTTGCTAGCTGTTTTGCACTAGTTCTGACATTTTCTTTGTATTAAAAATATGCATTTTTGGCTACAATTGGTCTTGTTTTGCGACGATTATAGGATGCTTATGCTNATTGTATATGTATAGTGGTTCGCCGATGATGTAGGCATCCTGCTGCTGTTTCCTTGCCTTGAGCATGATGGGAATGAGGCGCTTTCATCGTTTCCAACAGATATTGCTCGCTCACTCCATATGGTTTTGCTAGCTGTTTTGCACTAGTTCTGACATTTTCTTTGTATTAAAAATATGCATTTTTGGCTACAATTGGTCTTGTTTTGCGACGATTATAGGATGCTTATGTTTGTCCCATATATGTGATTTTAGTATTTAACGGTGTGCTTTGCTCCCACCACTCCCATTTCTGATTTAATAACATGGAGTGCCTCATCTGCACTGTCCGAGTTTATTTCTCTGTTTTAAGTATCGGGAACAAAAAAGTGTCTCTCATGCTTCTACTTCTGATATATGTAATATCGCGCCTCAATTGTCTGTTCATCGTTTTCTGTTGATCATCAATTTGCTTTAAGGTCACTCTGTTGGTTTCTAATTTACACTTGTTTTTCTTGATTTCTTAATACTTTGGTAATCAAACTCTCTACTACGTTAAATGTGCTTCAATTTGACATCAATATCATTGACTCTTTGGTCGATTCGGTCAAATGGCACTGTTATGTTATTCGCATATTCACATATGGCTGGATTCCATCAAGTTGAGACAGTTTATTGTAAATTTTCTCTTATCGCTGTATAAGTGGTTAGAACAGGTTACTTGTCGCAAACCCCCAAGGTTCGTAACGGGACTTGTGTCTGTGTAACGGTTTGCGAGGGCGATTGGTTCATCAGCGTAACTATCCTTTGGCGATGGGCATTTTCTATTTTGATTCGATGAAGGTGAACGACAAAGTCTATTTTGGAAGTAACTAACTGCTACATTGTATGTTGTTGGCCCTTTTTTTACATCGTTTGTGTGGACTTATAGGTGTCTGATGATATGAAGTTCGCGCGCTTCTTTTCACTGTCTTGGTTGTGAGGAGAACATAATAATCCGAGTAAATAGCTACTTAACAATATTGAAATCCATGTTTCTGCAGTGTGTTTGCACGGACACAATTTTACCGCCATTATCACGCATACTCGTTCACATGTGTTAAAAAAATGGTGCGTTATGGTAACTTTTACCTGATGATATGATATAAAGCGAACGGTTATACTGTTGCAAACTTGGTCAATCTTCTTTTTTAACAATATATTTTAATATAAGAACAATAACCAGTGTTGACCTTTAACTCCGTGTTATATGGCAATATAAGAAATCGAAGGCCTTGGGCAGGATATATTTATTTGGCGCCGCACTGAAGTGTGATGGTCTATATGGAATGATAATTATATTTGGTCATGGACAGGATGGGTTATTATTCAAAATTTCTGTTTTATGTATGTTTTTATATTATTTGTATGTGTGTACAATTTTGTAAAATATAAATGTGAAGCATATCTTTCTTATCGAATTCAATATTTTTGCTAGCGTATTAACAAATAACACAACTTCGCTCTTATGAATAATCTTTGTTTCCTTTTCAATATGCTATGAAGATATGGCATTCTTAATATCAAGAGATGACAATTTGGTGACAAGTATAAATGATATAATTCTGAGTTCTAATTAAGAATACGGCATATCTAAATGTTTCTAGTTTATTGCAAACGGAGCGTATTTTTATGTCGATATATATAGCTGGGCAATATGATATAAAAACTACACCCATCTTTGAGAGTTGCAGAATAACAACAGTGGGAAAACACATGTTGGATTCTTGTGTTTAAAATTTGATATAGCAGAATGATTTGATCCCAATAGTTCCAAACTTTATAACTGAAAAAAATACATATCATACATAATATATTACATATACACCTCAATTTGACATATACACATTACACTTAAAGTCTTTTCCAACAATTTTAATACATTTACTTTTTTTAAATAGTAAAAAAAAATATATGCAGTGACTATTCGCAGACTTTATGATCAGTAAAGTGTAATATTATTCCAGCGATGCTGTTAAATTGGTTTATTTGAGTAACATACTATAACGTATATATTTTAAATAAGCTTTAAAGATTTGTTGATTAAGGCCTGTTTTCTCAAAATCTATACTTCAAATAAGTCATCGCGCCCGAAATAATTTTGCTGTGTGCCAGGCGTAATTTCTTCGTTCAAGCCGGGTACAAAGCTATGTTTAGTACAGTCCACTGCCCAATGAAATCGTGTTTAACTTACATACAATACAGTTCGCAATGAAAACCTTAATTGTGTGCGAGAAATATGAAAAATAACTTGTGGATGATTCATGGAGTGTATGGAATTTGGTTTGTGGTAAAATGATGTATTGCGAGATAAGCTACGTTTGATTGATGACATCCATAAGTGTTTGTTTCAAATCTTAAACCCCCCAGGTAATTTCAGCCTTCCACAATCTTTTAGCAATAGGCAATAAGTGTGTTTCATACCTTGTGTATATAAAATATCCTTGTAAACGGGAATTGTGTTGTCAAAATGTATTTTCTGACCAATATAATCTTTCAGTATTGGTCGATGCATGTGTCATTATAAACAAACCCTCAAATGAGCCTGGGGGTCATTGTAAGGGGTCAGGATGAGGGTGGAGGATGGAGCCCCGAGGGGTGACATGTTTTAGATGATACCGGTGCCTCTTTTAATGCTGTGTTAACTATTTACAATCTGTCTGTCACAAAACACTCGTTTCTGTATCCAGTGAATTATAGCGAGGTCATAGGCGTACGTCAGACACATTTCTAATTATGGGTAGTACATGTTAATTTATTATCTCCATTTTAATATAATATCCTTTACTACTTTTTGTGTGAAATCTGTCTAAATTTCCTCGGTCAAGTGTTTATTCATCCATGGAGCCTGATGCAATATTAGTCCAATCATAATCATTTATTGCTCCGATGCAAGATTTATATTGGTCGTTCAATAGAACGGTTTTATTTCATTGTGACTTAACTGATCATGCTTGCATTTAGCCAGTATCGTCTCGTAGACGCAAGTCCAATATCCTGGTCAACATGTTTTCCAATCTTGTCTTTCTTTCAATGAACTATTTTGGTTTACGCCTACAATTTAATGGGTAGACACATCCATGGGATATGTTTACCATAAGACCCCACCACACACCACAATTTTTTGCAGATGTGCGACATAAAAAACTGGCGGCTGCACCTGATTGCGAGATTGGCACCACGTTCGTGTGTGTAGAACAGGCCCACGCTGTCGGAGCTGTGCTGGATTCGGGAAACCGACAACCCTGCAAAGGCTATAGACTTCTTTCCAGCTCTTAGGGCCGTTTCTACAAGACATCCAGTCCTTTCGGCGACTACTGCTAAACTTAGAACTTTCTCCAAAGAGAAACCAGCATATTTGACGCTGTGCATTTGTGACTTAGTTTACGCCACGTAACTCGTGTATTTTTAATTGTGAGTAGTTATTTTCATAACTGTGCTTTATGGACGTTATTTGTAGATTTGTTACTGTAAATTCATAGTCATTAATACATGTGATTCTATGTCAAATTATTTGAAGGATTATTCTAAAATGTATAAGGCAATATTTAAAACGTGTGCGTATGTGCACAAAAATAGTTCCTTCTGTATCGAATTTGAACATTTAATACAATAAGATGTTCTGTATTTTATAATGGTTATATTTCAGTCTTTAGAATATGGTTATTCTTTTTAAACATTAGGTTTCTGTGCATGTATTTGAGAAAGCGTTTATAATGAATTTCATTTCTGTAATTGATTTTCATTTTACGGTTGATACGTTTTGTAGAATGGTTTTGTGACCGCTAGATTTAAGTCATTGCCTAAGGTTTGAATTACAAGTTAGAACCGACAGGCTATAGTTAATTTGTGGTATTGCCTACTCGTATTTCATAGTGAATAGAAGTAGTACTAGACATATTGTGATTGTTAAAATAGCATAGCAATTATGAAGTATTTAATTAATTCATTCAGGACTTTTTTTGAATCTTGACATCTTCTCTTTGTAGATTTCTATTTTAAAGGTACACAGTGTTCCTGTTGATCATTGTATTAATCATGGCATTTATGAGCTTATTTGAAATAATGCTCTAGTTTGGGAATGGTTTAACAGTTAACAGATGTTAATTTTGTGTAAAATATTGGTTGATATCAACATATCTATGTGATTTAGACAGTTCGCCTACAATTAAATATGTCCTTATTGTACAGTCCCTAGGTTTGTCATTCATTTAAGATGTAACTGTGTTTTTATATACTTTTGGAGGTGGTATTAATCCAAAATGTAACTTTACTACATTTTTTCTAGTGTATTTGTTTCCTGCTCAGGTCAGGAATAAACATATGGGTAATATGTATTTTACAAGGTTAACTGGGATAGCAAAATGCTAATTGTGTATATGTGTGTTGATTCACCCATGTTAAATCATGCTTTCAACAAATCATGCATGCAATGATGTTGATATTTTGTACTCTCTTAATACTAGTGCAAACAATGTGTTTGGACGAATTTGATATATTTATGCAAATTAATGCATTTGCATATGTATTCATTTGATCATGTGTCAGTATCATGATCGTGTAAACTGTTATCTGGTAATATTATTGCAAGATGATTTAATAAATAAATCCAAATATTCTATTGAAGTAATTATGTAAATATTACATTTTAGTGTTCTATAAAGAGACATGTGCTGTGTTCAATATGTTTTTATTTTGATTTCTTGTTTCTTTGCATGTTATTTTTAAAATGTATTTTCTATGTGTTAACTGTTGAGACAAATATAGACGTGTTGTTGTTTTGGCGTTTTTGTAAGGTGATAATTGTTGCGATGCCATGTGTCATCATGTTTTCTAACTGTTATGGACGGTGATACTGTTCATCTGAATCGAGTTTCATGTAACTTCAAACCCAGTTTAAAATACTACAGTTGTTTTAGGTAAAATAAACGTAATACAAAAATCAGTTTCAATTATGATGGAAGAACATTTAATAATGTCTAGATACATTTTGAAGAAGAGGGGACCTGTGTAGTACAGGTAAATTATAATCTCCCTTCAAATGTAATATCCATTTACCTTTTTGTGAAATCTGTCCTCCGTCCAGTATGCATTCACCCAAGAAGTATAATGATGTCTAATCATAATATAACTATGTACAATGTCTATCGTTCTAGTTTTATTATTATCGATGAATCAGAACAGAACAATATGACACCGAATTTATCTATATATATCGGAAATAACATCAGTTTGATTGATACAACAAATTGGTATGTATTCTTTAGTGATAGCAAACATACAACAATTAAACATAATTGTGTTTCTATGTCTGATTTAAAGTGCAAATATTACAAACAAAATATATTCGCGTTTCTTTATTTTAAAAACAGAAAAACATCTAATCTCTTCTTGTTGTCAGGTACGCCATGTTCAAATATGTTATAGTTCGAAAAACCTTCCTAACCGTAACACACAGCATGACAAACATAAAATAGACAAACATAATCAAATTGAAAACTTGCAAGAAAAGAAAGGATTGAAACATATGCAGTGTTAAAAATGTGCAAGATTAAGTGCCCTACATATATGACATTTATATTTGGTTGTTTAAGATTTATATAAATCATAAAATCATAAAATGAATAATTATAGTGACACTGCAAAATGTCTTTTCTAAGTTTAAATAATAAAGCTCACTTAAGCAATGATGCATGCATTTTATATAAATATTGACACTATTTTTCCCATAAGAGGAAATGGAAAAACAATTACATGTTTTGCTATGCATGACTCTGTTTTACAGGTATAGTTAAAACATAATATCATTCAAATGTTTCTATTCATAAAAAAGTAAACAAGTAAACCCGGTCTAATTCGTTTAGAGTGATGTGTTTGCAAAACCGTGCCATATTCAGTAGTGACGAAGAGTAAACAAATATCGCTGTGATTGTTTCGTTAAAGTAATAATTTAACTCCATTATGGCAGAGATTATTCATGTAAAAAATCTTTAACATAAAAAATACATATCGATAGTAGCACAATTAAACTCATTGCTAAAAATTAAGCAAACAAAACCAAACCACAAACTATGTATTAACTAAATGCTAAGCTATACATACAAATAAATACACCATATACACAAGAGAAGCATTTTGACATAAGATACATATGTGTGATTACTTTATCTAGTTGAACAGACTATACTACCAATGTAAACATGTTGTTATGACGTGGAATAAATAACAACTATGATATGACATACACATTTCAATACCGTTTTTTAGATTATAAATACATATTCAAAAGAGAAAACCAGTAATTTCTGTATCTACCATCTATCTTATAATGAGTATTTTAGTCAGAAAGTAATGTAGATTATGGGGATGGTAAACTAACTATGTAATTACAAATATTAAGCTTTTACACTTTTCGGACACAATTGAGCACAGAAAATTCCATAAACATAACATCATTCTTACTGTAAACGGAGAAAACAAACATAAGTACTTAAACACACACATACTGCACATCCCCGTATTATGCTGTTACGTTTTTCGCGAAACTGAAATCCTGGTATCAAATCGGGGTGCTAAACGTCTTGTCTTTCGTTTATTGGATATACCTTACATAGTTGAACATCATGATCGCTATCAAGAAACGGGTCGGCTACAGCTCCGTTGTAATAACGTTGAACGCAGAATGCGAGAATCGCGTGCTACAATTTATGACCAGGCCACTTAAATCTTGCGGGGATTTATCATGACAATAGTTTACGGCCATTTTCGGTCCTACCTTTGACTTAAGAAGGGCAGTTGTAAGTTACTAGCATATGTCGTCGCACTTAATACTGGTACACACGCTGAACCAGGAACAGTGTGAACAGTCTTACTGACCAACGCGATATACGTTTGAAAAAGGCAAAACATCCAATTAAACATAACACACACACACATATAATCAATAAAAACATTTACCGTTATAATAATAATAATTTCTGCAAAGCGTTTTAAATAAGAAATAGAAGTGTCCGAAATATTATTGTTATGAGAAGATATTTGTCTATTTTTTAATAACAAATCGGACATGTTACCAGTTATAGATCTGCAAGTTGCAAAATATAATATGTATATTATACATTATTTAAATGTGGTGGTGTTTTTTTTTCTTGCTTGACTATACTGAAAATGTAAAAATAAATTATTTTACATTCTACAATAAGGACCAACAGGCCTTGAGGACCACCTTATCACTCTCGTTTCAGAGTCAGACTATGTTAAGATTAATGGCGTTTGGTTGATATGGGATCATAGTCCATCACTTTAATAAGAGTACCATAAACTTATTTTATCAAGGCGGTGCATCATGTACGTTTTATCATCATAATCATTGTTCTTTCTGTTTTAATTTTACAAACATTCTTAACTTGATATTACAAATATTAATATTTAATGTGAAGAACAATGTGATTTTTCTACTTTTGTCAGAATCCTCTACTGTTTTTCTGTGATTTTGTATAACTAAATTTTTGCACATATTTCAAATGTATCTAGACTATTTCGGCCAGTGCGAACTATTTTTTTCAGAAGGAAAGTAGTATTTCTGTTGAATTACAACAAATTTCCACTAATTTAAAGGCTTAAAGATTTTGAAGGGATTTCAGTGGAAAACTCACTTAAGTTAAATTCCATTCAATATAATGTTTACTTTATTTTTGAAATTTATACTAGTTTTAATAGTCTTATTATAATAATTGTCTCTTATTGACTTACGCTTTATCTGAATAATTTCATTAATAAATAGTGTACACACTATACTGAAACATTATAAAAAAGAAGTTACAACAGCTTTCCATTCAGCTCTTATTATATAAGTTTGAGCAAAACAGAGTGATTTTCATAGGAACAAATCGTTCCTGTTATGCCCATGGAAGCTGCGAAATCCACCAAAATGACCATCGCCAAAATACATCCTGCAAAAGACCCTTTAAAGAACGTGTTCCATCGATGCACGCCAACCATATTGAAATTTGATAAAATTTAACAAAACATGATTTTTTTTATAAACATTGATGCCAAAACGTACCAATTTGAAGATTGTTAACAATATTGTCGCATTCACAAGTGTAAAATTATTACTAATGAGACAGTAACTAAAAAGTTCAATGTAACCTTAGTCACACAACTCAGGACACACTTATGGAAAACATGGACAAAACAGTGCTTTAATTCAGACACGAAAATCGTGTCAAATGGGTTAAATATGTAGTTTTCATATAAATATACGTGTTAATACGAAAAGAAACGATAAATTAATTATATAGTTCCGCAAACTGTTTTTAAGACCAATACAGGATTTAAAGATTATCTGAAAAATTCAAACATGGAACAGACACAAACGGAAATAAATTAAAAAAAGGCCAGAATAACGATGCGCATGGCATTGTGTCTGTAAACACGTTGACATAAGAGTTATCACACAATTTGTCTAGCCATTGTAATTGGGAGAATGAGTGGACACTTAAATCGTTGCACATGAAACTTCCATAAAAGAATTTACCAGGTAAGAACAATGATTTAAGGTAAGACATGACATAACTGTTAAATTGAGTCAAATAATATTGTTATGATAGTATAATCAATAATTTAAAGTGTATATAACAAGTCCCATCATTGTTCACGCATCGTATTTGCTTTATAGCGTCACTTCTTCAAACTGCGTAGTAGTTTGCTGTTGTTGGTTGTTACATTTGCCGTTGTAGGTTTTGTCTTCATATGTGTCATTTGTGGTCATGTCTACTTCGCTGTTTTCCGTTGTTACCTATACAAAATAACATCGAGTTTATATGCTTGAAACTTTTAAAAATCAATAATATCCCCAATCTAATAATCATCATGGTATTTAAACTCTTCCGAGCAATACAACTCTGGGCCCCGTTGCATCCAATAAAACTATGTGTTACACTTAATTCTTGTCTGATCCTTATTGGAAAAATAAAATAATGGTAAAACATTTAATTTTAAGATTGATACAAATCAATAAAGATTCAATCACTTTTCCAATAGAACAGTTTTCCGTTATTTTTTTTATTGTGTCTCATTATATTTATTCCAAATATATGAATATGAAAATAATACATATTTTAGTATTTCCTTTAATTTTCATAGATTTGAAAACAACACAACAAGAGCTGCTCAAGACAGCGCGGTCGACTTTTCTTCCTCTTTTATAGTGTACTGTACCTTTTATTTCAGTCACCTGATATAATGACGGTGAAATATGCGATATGAATATGTGTAACAGTTACATAGTTATATGCAAAATTAAACATGAAAAATTATGTAAAAACAATTTACATGGCCATACCACAAAACAATGTTATCATGATATAACCAAGCGAACATTCGCAAGATATCAATCAAAGGAACTAATAAGCCCGCGCTAAACTAATCACATATCAATTTTCGATGCACCCCTTCTGCAGCGCCTTATCGCCGCCATTGTGTTTGACAACCAAAAAGTGTAGTAGTATTTAAATAAAAGATGCATCTAAGATATTGACGTCCATACAAGTTAACGTTGTAGAGTAAAAAATGTAATCAAACGAACTCTATTTGAATATTTCACAGGCTCAAATTCTTTATGCAGAGATACTGATTTGTTGCTCTAGCAACAGTCTTATTTAAATAAAAATGTGTACCCATGTTAACAATTAACCGTTAAACAATATTACTTACTAACACTTGCATACACCTGAGTAATAAATATTGTTTAAACAGAGAAGATTTAACATGAATAAACGGACAAATGTATCAATCCTCCCTGAACATGCAAGGATATTCCATTCATACATAATAGTATGACCACCTGGTATAAATATACCACCTCATAATTTTGTAACCATGGGTACTGACCATCCTATAATTTTGGTAAATCGGAAGCACCATGTCAATGATTTTGTAGTGTTTTGTCAATGATTTTCTCTAGAATGAGCTTCACGCTTGTTCAAATACATAGCTGCCTAAACGAGCGACCAGTCGCACACATGCACACAAATACAAATCCTAACTAAATTACACTTTGATTGTCCAATGTGATTCTCATAAGAGAAAAAACGAAAATCAAGGAAATCCATTATATTCGTAACATCAATTTGTATGTGCAACAAGATGATAAAATACGCACACATGGTTATGAAGTGCCAGAGCGTCATCATGAATGGTTTTAATACAACCGTGTTAAATAGTTTTAAAACAACAACACGTTAAATTGGGAACGGTTCTTTATCAAGAATCTCAATCATTGTCAACAGATCTTGTAAGTGGAAAAAATATCTAAGAGACAGATTGAAGACGACTGTAGTGAGATTTATTAACTCAAATAACCCATAGTGTGTGATTCTATTTTAAACAAACGTGAATAAATATTTATACTAGCTCATGGCAATAAGAGCTGGCAGTCGTTTTTTTTAGTTCAGAATGAGGTTTAACACACTAACTAATCAAGGTTTATTGAGCTGATGCAGGGTAGTCATTGAAAATATCATAACCTAAAATGATGTTGTGGTCTTACCGATGTTACTGATGTGCTCCTTGATTTGAGGTTACTTCTACTCGCGTTCGAAGACTTGTGATGTTTCTTCTTACAAGCCTTCCAAATCTACAGCATTTCAAATCATTTTTTCCATTTTAACATTTTATAAATCTGTTTCTTTATTAACACGCATACAACTATACACATACCATTTTAAGATGGTCATTATTTATGATAAGTAGAAAACTATCAGAAGGAATATAATAGACATTATTTTATTATCGATAATATCATTTCAACATTTAAGTTAATATTTACCCTTTCGTCAA
>VMBQ01016122.1:0-11760 GCA_007657795.1 Dreissena rostriformis | reverse complement strand
TCAGGGACGACAATTTCCGCTTTTATGGAATTTTTCGTTTGAATGATGTCTCTTCTTTCCGAAAATCCAGTTTATGCAGAAATTGTCATCCCTGATTAGCCTGTGCGGACTGCACAGGCTAATCGGGGATGACACTTTACGCACATGCATTTTTCCAGTTTTCTCAGAACGCGACTCATAGGACGCCCACTTGAGTTCAATTAGAATGTGCAAATAATGTTGCTATGGTAGTATATAAAATATTTTGTTCGTTTCATTTGAAAACAACATGCTGGAGATATCCATGACGTAAATGTTCAGAAGAAGTGTCATCTTTGTAGAAAATGTAACATCTTGACATATCTAATGTCCAAAAAGTTTTGAAAATAATGACCTAGTTTTTTTATCAATAAGACCCAGTTACAAACTATGCCAAGATTTAAAAATATTCCCCCCNCCGCCTAAATTGGATTGCTAAGAAGAGACTTCATTTAAACGAAAAATGTCATAAAAGTGGAAAGTGCATGTCGTCCCTGATAAGCCTGTGCGGACTGCACAGGCTAATCTGGGACGACACTTTACGCACATGCATTATGCCCAGTTTCCTCAGAACGCGACACATATTATAGAGACAAATGTTCTGTACAAGTTTCATGTAGTTTGGTAAGAATATGGGACTTCAAGAGGGATCAAAAGGTTTTCTTGTTTTCTTAAACTTGACATAGAGACCGGACTAATATGATCACAAAAGCTCACAATAAGCATATCGTGCTCAGGTGAGCTAAACACAACACACGAAGATAACCATCATCACCTGATAAAAGCGTTGATATTTTTTTAACAGATCTTAAAACAAAAAATACAGACAAAGAAAATTATTAAGCACAATGAAGCGTTCTGTAGTGCAAACAATAATACCTTATATCAGTATAACTGTCACACAATTTTTATTTATGCAACCATACATAACTATCATGCATTATTGTACTAAAGAATGAATGGACGAAGACACACTCATGAGAAGTACTGAATGAAACATTCTAATCCTTAGCACACATGATACAGTGCAAAAAGGTCTTAAATTCCTGTATAAGTCGTGTTCTGAGAAAACTGGGCATAATGCCTGTGCGTAAATTGTCATCTCAGATTAGCCTGTGCAGTCCGCACAGGCTAATCAGGGACGACAATTTCCGCTTTTATGGAATTTTTCTTTTAAATGTCTCTTCTTAGCGAAAATCCAGTTTAGGCAGAAAGTGTCATCCCAGATTAGCCTGTGCGACACTTTACGCACATGCATTTTGTCCACTTTTCTCAGAACGCGACACATATTAAAAACATATAATAGAACCAGTTTCATTGAGCGCGAGTTCAAGAATTGAAGCCTAGGTATAATTGAGCTGTGTCTTTTTGTAAACGGCTCTTATGCCATATGCGGCCAGTGAAGCTCCAAATCAGTCTGCGCATTCGCACAGAGTTATCAGGAGCTACACTGTCTGCATTAACCCTTTGCATGCTGGGAAATTTGTCGTCTGCTAAAATGTCGTCTGCTAAATTTCTAAAATTAGCATTTTCTTCGATTTTTTTTCAAAGAATACTATCAAGACGCCACGTTCTGTGGCGTCTCATCTGGATCCAAATTGTTTGCAAAGGCCTTCAAAACCCGGTTCCAGCACTCAAAGGGTTAAAGTCATCACATGTTTTGTGGTCTTATTACCTGACAAGGTTACTTAGCTCCTGACTAGACTCTGCACATGTGAAGGCATTAAACACATTTTAGCATGACTCAGCTTAAGTGTGAAATGTCATTTGTTCACAAACATTTTGTGAATAAAACATCAGATACTTCCAAAGAACTTCATTTCAACACTATTGATTGTGAAGCATTCAAAATAATTCGTCCTTGAATAATATACCAGCGCTAGTAACATAATGTATAAAGTACATGTTTCCCAATCTATTAGAGGTGCATAGATCTTCATTTGCCTGGAAACATTTCTTTTCATATGTAGGTATATAAACATTATATATTTTTACATGTACCTGTATATCTAATTCTAAAAGATATATATTTAAACCCCAATGACACTGTTTGGACAAAAAAGCCAACACTTAAACACAAGTTTTTATGGAAAAAAATTTGTTGATAAACAAACTGTTTTTTTTTGCAAATATTTTGCCTTTATTCTCTTGGCCCTCGACATTGATGCAAAAGACACAGAAAGTGCCCATGACATGACGCCTCCACATGTTGATTCTTTGTGGCAAGTGTTTTATATTTGACCTTTACATATGACCTAGGGATAACTGTTTTTTCCATGACCTTTGAGCTAGAAAAAAAATGTGTTCGTGACATGCCATCCAAACAATTTAATCATTTGTGACAGATAACTTAACATTGCCGGATACAGCCCCGACAAAATCTAACAGGTCAACTGACAGAAACATTTTTCATGAAGACAGCAAAATATATGAAGGTTTACAATCATATGTTCAAGTATACAAAGTATATAATGTTTGCAGTTGATCTTATTAATATGTTTACAATATTCCTTTGTTCACAAAACACTACTTATAACGCAACAATGACTTTGTCAGAACTAACATACCTAAAAATTCAGACATAACTAGAGCTTTGTCACTGACGTGACGTATACCCCCACATGCTGCATTGACACAGAATATTTTGCATGCTGTCTCACAAAACAAGAGAAGCTTATTTATGGCAATTTTTAAGAATTATTATGCCATTATCATTTATGGCCATTTTGACCTTTGAAATCTTGAATTCTTTGGCATGATACGCCATCCAATGCCTGTGAACAAAATTAATGTGGAGAGTAATATTAAAATCTCACAATGAATGACATAGTTATGNCCTAGGTCCGGGCTAGCCAATGTCCCAGGAACATGCCCGACCGGTCGTGTATATTCTGGGCATGATTATGTGTTCCGACATGTCCGACATAAACATTCAAGGGCCGATCGAAATTCGTAGCTCGTTTCCCCAAAATGTCCCATAAAATATTTTCAGGTTTTCCCATCGAATTAAAATTATTTATCGAATTTCGGCGGACTACGCACTTTTTCGAACGTAAAATACGATCATAATCGCCTATTATTTATCCCGCTTTTGAATGGTCCAATATAATCACGGCGAAAATTGGGATTATCCACCTGTGTTCGATGCAGAATTTTCTTCCGTAAGTAAACAAATAAATATCGGTGATTCCCTTCATCTTCGCGGCGAGTCAAAAGGTGTATGCGTCAATCCGGGTTCGGTACATTTGACCTTCACTCCACCGAGTTAATTAAATTCACGAGTCTGCCGTGGACACTTAATTTTTTCACGCATTTAATTTTTCTGTAAATCCGACATTCATAACTAAATCCAGTTTGGTCCAGATTTTGTGCCTTCTTTTAGATCACATTCAAGCTTGTGTAGTGCGACAAACAACAACCCCACTTGTCTAACATGATGCCCGCTGTTAATCACATTCTTGGTAATCATATCAGCCAATCAGCGCTCAGGCAGCCGAATACACGCGTCCCCACATGAAGGTGTATACAATAACTGTAAATGTCACAGATTAATACTGACCTATCTCAACGACCGTAGCGCTGTAGATACAGCGTCACGATTTGCTTTTAATGCAGAGAAAAAATCTCCACAATCTAGAAAATGCAACACCGATTTTTAAATGCGCTACGAAGTTTTTATTCATCAATCAAATTATAAAGGTCATGCTTTCCTCGAGGAATATATCAATTTGCATTTTCAATAAGCTTTTCAAAGATGTAACAATCTGAATACAGTACGATCAGATGACAATTAAATCCCAGAGTGAAGTCGGAGACAACAGACGCTTTTTAACGGATCATATCTCGAAATAGGTTTGGAACGTATTTTTATCGAGAAAACACGTCAGTACCTATTTTATTGCTATGATAAATATAAGTGTTTTGATAATATGGGCAGGGCACATGAAAGATTGGTCAGGGCTAGAAGGTTCTGCATTTACTAGCCCGAATGGGCTAGTTGAAAAAAAAGTTAGTGTCGAGGCCTGTGAACCTTCAAAAGAGAAAAGCATGGGGTTTTCAGATTTTTCAAATATGTGCCCTCTTTCACTCTCTAAATGCTTAACTAATATATAATATAAACTTTGTGAAACTTGCAGATCATTCAAATAACAAACAACTTTAGGCTGGTTTGTCTGTATGTGTGCTAGAAGTCTAGAAACAGTGATAATAAACATAATCAAAGTTCAAGTTAATACACATTGATTGTTATAGGATCAATTATTATTCAGTTGTAGTTGATATATTATTATAATCATCTACAATTCATATTGTTAACGCTTGTTTAATCAATCTTTTGACAAAAATAAAGGAAATATATGTTGCTGCACTACCTAAATCCACATGAATTTAGAATGGCCACAAATGATCTGATATTGGGCGTTGTACCAAATACACCAATATCCGGAAGCATCTTCCTCATTTCGCCTATGTCACACCGTAATGGCCAATGTCTTCCATTTAAATCACTTCTTTTTTATCGTATGCCACAATTCTGTTATAGTACATGTATCTAGTTCAAACCATTTGTGTTAATTCAATATCGCAAATGTCTCGGTATGTGACCCTAGTCTTGGCTCGTGAATGACATTTTGAACTGGTCTTAGAATTTATTCAGACACATTGCACAACTGCTGACACACGGTGGAACATCTGGAAAAAGTTTAGAATAGTTTAATTATAAATGTCACTATAAATTGTTAATAATATCACTTTAAATCAAGATAAATAGTCAAATAGAATCTATTTAGACATTAGACAGGAAACGCAGAAAACCCACACCGCACTGTACAATCAGCAAACACTCACAACCCTATAGTAGTGATTCACGTTCTAGTTTTTGAACCAGGAAATGATGCTTTACCAAGCTCGATTAAAATCTAGATCAAAATTAATGTTGATTGTTTATTGTACGCAAACAGGGTAATGAACTTCTGTCGCGTGATTTTGACTGAATCACGGTTACAAGCACTTTTATCTCATTGTCGGAGCGTGTTTACATCAGGATCAAAAATGCAAGACACTCGACCGGCAGGTCACAAGTAAGTAAATCTTACCGCATAAATTATAATTTAATTATGAGTTGATAAAACACGATGTCTCGCTAGCGATAGGCGATTATTGACTGTAAGTATAATCAATATAGATTCAAAAAAGCTCAATTTTTTAAGCAGCATTTTTTGGTATTTCAAGAAATCGTTAGAAATCAGATGCTGAATCAATCTCTTTTAGAGGGGTAACAATGTACACGTGAATTTCCAGAGGTTTCTTACTCCTAATATGAGGTCGATGTAAGCGGTAGATTACGTCTAATTATTTGGACTAGGGGTTTCTAAACATTGTTCAGAACCGTGAAAGTAGGCGTTTCGTTTTATTTGCTGTTTCGCATGTGGCCACAGAAGACAGTTGAAAGAAAACCAATCATTATAGATTACCATAATGTATGATTAGTGTGTAATATTGATACAAGTCAAATATTAAATTAATAATAATGGGTCATTGTCAGTGAATTTTGTACCTGCGAGTCCTGCGTCCTGGACTAACAAAAACCTCTGGTGATTCAAAGTTTCGAATTATGTGAGTGCCACATATATATGCATTATATATATAAAACATAACGTTACTGTATGACGTTGACGTTGACGTCACTTCCTATGTTTTTTGTTTGTATTGATCCTACTGATGAAGGCTATGGCTGAACCATGTTAAGTATTTAATCAAATTTAATAAAAAACAGTTACGTGTATGTACGGATTATTTTATTTAATTATGTATTATATATACACATATATAGTGTGAGTGGTTACAAATAGTTTTTTATTTTATATGAATTTTTATACTGTTGATTACCGGTATAGATCTATCATTATCCGTGAAATGTAAATGTTTTGGAAAAAAAGTTATTCACTTCTTTTTAATTTCACTCATGTGCTTTGTTTTCACCCATGTGCAGTCGAACAAAAACTGATTACACGACCTATGACCTGGGTATACATACATGATGAAGTCACTTGAAAAGGCTAGACAATTTGTGTCGCGTTCTGAGAAAACTGGGCATAATGCATGTGTGTAAAGTGTCCTCCCAGATTAGCCTGTGCAGTCCGCACAGGCTAATCAGGGACGACAGTTTCCGCTTGGATGACATTTTTCATTTAAATGATGTCTCTTCTTAGCGAAAATCCAGTTTACCGGTAGGCGGAAAGTGTTGTCCCGGCTTAGCCTGTGCGGACTGCACAGGCTTAACTGGGATGACACTTTACGCACATGCATTTTTTCCAGTTTTCTCAGAACACGACACAAATGAAAACATTGGACGAAAAGCAGTAAGTGTACCGTTATTGAGGACCTTAGTCTTACTATACTTCTCTAAAATCCAACAATCGCGGAAATAGTAAGTTGACCAAAACACGCATAAGTCACTTAAAAAACGAAACACTCGAACGTGGGTCATCGTCGATGATTAATACGGAAACCAGTCATTACTTCGATTAGATATTTACTGAATACAACGGCTTATTATCAGTTACAATCACGCAAGTTTCCCTCTTTGTCTTCCTCTGGTTAATTTAGATTGAAAGCTGGTTTGAATTGGAAGAGATATAAACCCGGACGGATGCGATTGTTTATAAAACAGACGCAATGTTAAATAATATATTCCGTAAAGATATACTTGTACACAATCAACGAAAATACCACTTTAAAACTAGTTTTATAACGCAGTGATTCAAGTCTCCCTTCGCACTGTGTTTGTGGCCATTCAGACTTACACCAGGTACTACTTAAAAGTACTCTTCTGTATACTACAAAGTACCCGGCGTTCGGAAAATATACTAAAAAGTACCTCGGATTATGGCCGGGTGCCTTTAAAGTGTATTTTTCGTAACCGGGGTACATTGTAGTATACTTAAGACAACCCGGTGTACTTTTAAGTAGTACATGAACCGACGACAACCGATTGAGCAATACTTACACATACATACAAGTGACTGACAACTTACCTAATTGCAGCAGGGGTGTTTGTGGGTGGGTGGGGCGTATGCAGTTTTCATTGCCAATACTACCGAAGTGATATGACCGTGCTCGAACTCACGAACCCGCATTAAAACTCCAACGCTCTACCAATTGTGCCAGTGTTTGCACTCAGTTAGCATTTTATGTAAAATGCTACCATGCTTACATGCCACTGCCTTAGGGATATACCTATGTTGTCGATGAGTAACAAGGGCCGTATTGCAGACACGAACTCGCGTTTTCTGTTTCAGGCAGTTTCGATGGGACCAATTAAAGCAGCTCAACTATTCGATGACAGTGGATGACACTAATCTTACTGCCGTTGTTCGAACCAATGGACTGCACTACTCCGATTACGACTCTAAAAGTATACCAAATAAGAACAGGTTTTCCAAATCCTTCAAGTATGATTTCAAAAAGAAGCGATGGCTTAAACACTCTGTATTGTTTAACATTTATTGATTTTCACACTGCCGTCATTTACTATCATGATTCCGGCTTTTTCATGCATATTAAATATTTGTCTTTCAATATGCAAACCAAGGAGCCCACAAAACATGATTTGTAAAAATAACCCGGTTATTAAAAAACATTTAGATTCACATTTTCAGAACAAGTATTTTCTCATAATGGTAAAATTATTTTTATCGTTAAGGCCTACTTTAAGCCTTCATTGTTCGTCCCCTCGTCCCTAATTCTCGTATACTCCCCTGTTTATTCGCACTCCGCTGTTGTCACAGTGCAGCGACCCTTATAAGGTCCATACACAGCTGCGGAGCAAATGGTGCCATAAACCATTGATATGTGAGCTGAGAACAGAGAATATATATATACATTTATTGTATGGCGGATCACTAAGTGGAATATCACATGGAGGGGCCAAACATGCCTTTAACAAGGTCTTTAATCTTAGTACTAAAAATAAACATCTGTGTCATCGAGCATGGCAAATGTGTTCGTATTTTTAATGAGTTTGAATGTTTAACATTCCACACATTATAGATCCGTCACTTTTATTTCCAGATTCCTTGCCGAAACCATGGCAACTGATGAAACTTGTCGAGTCTGCACGATTCATGTCTCATCATTGGCCGCTGGACGACAAAGGGCGGACGTTCCGAGACTATGCTGAATTAACGGCCGACCGTCTGACATTTCTAGTGACTTCCTGCTTCGATATACGAACGGATTTGTACGATCTGTCAACATCCAAAAGTCCACTGGATGTAAAGATCCAACATGGATTTGTGGGAAGCTCGTCTCTGAATTCATCAGCAAGTGTCATCACCGTAGACGGCAAGGAGTTGCTAAGCAACATCAACCAAGTAGTGAGCATTGATAAGACTACCCGTCGTCCCTTGCCACTTCCGGTCTGGTGGAAAGAAAAGTACGAAGCACACGGGCGAGGATTTTCAGCTTTAAAGTTTGAAAAACATGAGAAGCCGGCGTCACTGAAGGCATACAAGGTCCAGGTTGCTCGGAGTGATATCGATAGTAACAATCACACGAACTGGACGGTGTACGTCCGCTTTGCGATCGACGGATTGTACCACAATGTTAAGCACGGGATTGTTAAGCATTTCACTGATCTCGAACAGAGAGGAATGTGCCGTATGGAGCTTCTATATGTAGGGGAAAGTTTCGACGATGACGTATTAAACGTGTTTGTGTGGAATGATGATGGCAATATTAATAGGGTAAAGGTGCATATTGAGAAAAACGAGGTGTTGCTCTTTCAGGGAAGTTTTGAATACTTCCAAGAACCATTTCAATGAGGTGCATATATTCGTAAATATTTGTTACAAAATACTCTGTAAATCCATTCTGTTTTTATACTTAGTTTATTTTTCCGATCAGGAATTCTCTATACTAGTTCTTGTTTGGATCTTGACTTTCATAACATAAAAATCTAGTCTATCACATACTACGATTTTCAACTTTGTTGTACATGTTCACGTTCGTAAAAAATAAAACGGTATACATATCTCGTCTTGATTTGCTGCGTCCTCTTACAAGTGGGTCAATCAATATATCATTTGAAATGAGTGTTATTTTTTTTTTCTTCAAGAGACGCAACAAATACTAATATGTTGTTTTTCATTGATATTTTCAAACGCCAGTGCTCTTCTATGGCAAGTTATCATGCACAATTTGTAGAAGTTAATAAATGTCATATTCAAAGTCATACACAAGTTTATGGATAATTGATTAAACAACAATTTGTAAGATGAGGAAACTGTTTAATAGAGTTTTCAGGAGTGGAAAAATATCCAAAATTATCTCTTCAATCGTACTCAATGTCCCTCCTTCGTCCGTCCTCCCGTCAACTTCGTTTCCGCGCGAGATCACAAACACTAATGATGTGTGTATTTAGAAGTTGATGAGGTCCTTTCGTGCCTGAGGCTGCATTATGGGATGGCCCGGAATGTGGTTCAGCACCAATAATATACCAGACTCACGCAAGGTTGGACGAACTTTTAATGATAACTGCAATTTCCGCCTATTTATTATTTTACTAAATGATATTCACTTTTGGCGAGGTCTTGTGTTGTGCGGGGAAACCTGACAACCCGGAAAAACCCTATCAGTTCCGATAAGGTGACCATCATCCAAGCTCACATGCGCCGTGGGTGGGGATTGAACACCGGTCGTCGAGGTAAGGAGCGCGTGTACCATCCTCTGCGCTTAGGCCGCTAACCGGACAGTCAGTCAGTAATGGTCCGATTTTAATGAACCTTTTAAACGTGCAATATCCCTATAGACTTGAGCGCATATTGTAAGGTCTGTTGATCTAGTGTATTTTCAGTGTGTTATTACCTTTTGATTAATAATATTTAATTTTGTAATGAAGTTTTCGTTTCAGCGCGAAATATCGAGAAGCAAAATGATCCGATTTTGATGAAACTATATATGCAGTAACCTTAAAGAGTTGACATGCGCATATTGTTATGTCTCCGCTCCAATTTTTTTCCAGGGAATAGTTGCCTTTGAATAATATATTGTTTTCTCGCGAGATCACGGACTTCAATGGTCAAATTTGGTGAAACTTTACATACAGCGTTTCAATAGTGTAGACATTCAAATATTGTCGCGTCGTTCCGCTCCGGTATTTTCTTATGAATTGCTCGTTTCCACACTACATCTCTGGATAGATTAGACATGTACTTTTTTGTGATGCTGTTTAACAATGATTTTAATGGAGTAATTTTGCTTTGACAAATAAACTTACTTGTTCTCATGAACTTTTCGTTTCGACAAAAGATGTTAGGAACTAATGATGCGAATTTAATAAAAACTTTAAGCTGTAGTCTCGTTATAGTGTGAGAATGAGCATAATGTCAGATTTACCTTTTCTAGATTGCATTGCGAATTTGATTACACATGGGGTATTTCTAAAGAACTTTGTTTCTGCGAAATCGCAGGAACTTAAATACATTGTCCTAAATGGTTAGACCTGCGCATATTGTCGGATGATTCCACTCCAATTATTTTTCATGTAGTTATTGATCTTTCATTAAAAGTGTCACATTTTTGTTGGTGTGCTGCCTGAATTAAATTCCACATCGAAAAATAGACCGGTATAGGTAATTTAAATAAAAGAGGAAATAGAACCGTGCACAACTGAGACATGTGCGCTACATGCAGCATAGTCTACAGCGCAGTCCGCTGTTACGTATCATTCCAACTCTGTCCACTACCACCTGTTCGTGGTAGACCGATGCCTTTCATCGGGTAATCTTCGTTGTGATTATACCGTTCGTTGTAACCTGACGTCTTTCTGTTAAATCCCCAATTGTCCTCTTTCTTTACAATTCTACTAGTACTTTTTCTACCAACATCTCCCTCTAACACACCGTCTATTATCATACACATCACAATTTCCCACAACTCTCTCACCCACACCTATCTCATCTACTTCACATTGGAAAACCTACCTGTCCGGCATGGTGATCGCCAACCAAGCGCACGTGCACCGGCATTGGAGATTCAACACCGGTCGCCGAGGAAATATGCGCGTGAACCATCCTGTGCGCTTACCGGACATCCAGACAGCAATGCTTCGAATTTAATGACACGTTTTGTGCAATAATCATATAGGCACATATTGTAAGGTCGTTCTGCTCTGGTATATTTTTAGGGAGTTATTACTCTTTTATTTATAATATGAAAATATGTAATTTATGTTTCGTTTCATAGAGAGATGTCTAGAACTAAAATGATCCGATTTTGATTAAACTATATGCAGTAACCTTACAGTGTTGACATGAGCACATTGTCATGTCTCCGCCTCATGATCTCCTAAAACTCTCTAATCCCCACACCTATCTCATCTACTGCACATTGTTATCTATTACGCCTCTCATCTCTATCACCTCTGTGTTCTTCTGCATCTCCCATCTTTTTTTCTCTCCCACCTCTCCCATCATACACCTCACATTTCGCCTACAGATACAAATGTGTCCCCTGTTTGAATTTTTTTTTGTAGAGGACCAATACACGATATAACATAGAAAATACTGAACATATTAGCCTTGCGGTTGAGTCAAAATATTGACTTTAGTATGTACGTGATACTAGGCCCTGATAAATATGATTTCAATAATAGGAATTTCATCATTGTTATTCATTCGTTTCATCGTTTCATATACGTTCTTCAAAACTAACACTCGTTTTTTATATTTCATGAGTAACATG
>VMBQ01016121.1:0-11470 GCA_007657795.1 Dreissena rostriformis | reverse complement strand
ATGTCAAGTATATTTATTTCTATATTTAGAATATTTCTTACATATTTTTTTTTAAGCAAACAGCTCAGACCCTGATGAGACGCCGCATTATGCGGCGTCTCATCTGGGTCTACGCTGTTTGCCAAGGCCTTTTTCTCGACGCTAGGCATAAATGGGTTAAGTCTTCTAGGTCGTCTTTATAAGTCCAATTAAAGTAAGTTCACACATTTACCAACAGTTCTTTTCTTCCCAAAACGCTCTTTCTACAACGCGTGGAAACGTTTGTATATTTGCGATATCGTTCAAATGCCATTTATCAATCAGTCTTGACCAAACTGCACAAGCAGCAAAAAACGCTGTAGAAAAAGTGTTTGTAAATAAATATGTAAATACCGTAAAACCGCAATACCGTTATCGCGATTGTGTTTCATGCTACATGTATTTTACAAACATGCACATCAGGTAAACTGCATTTAAGTGGCATTCGTAAATCAATCGAGATCAATCAAAATCAAACAGCAAATAAACGCAGTAAATAGCGAGTGTGCATTTTGAATGTTTAACAGACAAGGGTACTGAAACATAAAACATCGTCAGTAGCTTGCACCAACAAATAAGATAGAAGACACAGTACATTGTATTTCATTATAATCACTTTCTTAAATAATATATTTTTATTTTAATAAATAGTGGGTAAGAAATTCCATGACATCAAACATTGATGTTTACTTTACTTCGGATGACACTTCACACAAGGCAATTAATACCAGTCGAACGTGATAAAGAATCAACTTTTTATCAGATATTGTATTGGGAGTTGTAAAAGTATCAAAGGAATGATCCGGGCTAGATAAACGTACTATCGTAATGGAATAAATCTTTCGTTACCCATCATAATATAAATTATTATTACATTATTTGTATAAAGGGTTTCAATGCCGAAGGATATGTACACATTTACTTATACATTTTTATGAAAGATCCATCAAAGTGCCACATAAAATATATAAAACGCGTTCCCGTGAACATTGGAGAGGAAAAGAAGTAGCGCCTCTGGGACGGAACTTGTCTCCGTGTTTGCCCAGGTCACCTCTACCGCCTAGAAACAATCATGCGCATTGACAGACTCGTTGAATTACCGTGCTTACCGAGCTGTTACACATTTCCTATTACTTCTGACACTGTTGACAACTTGGCATGCCCAGGTTCAGAGCGCCATGAGTCAATATGAAGCAAATGCATTTCTATTCTTAACATCTTACGTTTCAAGAGTGATTTTGCCGCTTATTTGTATAGAAAATGGTATCCACAACAGATTGTTATACGCAACATAATTGTATCCAGTTTAACCGTTCTTATACTCGAGAAGTAAACCGTGTGTAATTTAAAAGTCTTGCGTTATTTTGACGATTCCGATTACGAACGTTTCTCTTTCTTACTTTATTGGTTTAAAATACACATACATTCATATTGTTAAACGGTCCTTAATTTTGTTTTGCAAGTGTTGAAAGTCTTGAAAACTGATTTTTATAAAGCAAACAAGATTGGCATGCTAACTAAAGGTTTTTGACCATTTCAAAAGACAAACAAAACCCATTTATGATATAGCACGTTCCACATTTACTGACTAAGCTCAATTTGCTTTGTTTGTATATAACGCAAGATCATGTATCTATTACAAACTCTGGCACGTACATGTACGAACCAATATTGTTACGACTCATGTCTTTGTTTCAAGAAAACGAAAGAACGGTAACGTTTTACAGTTTATTGCTAAACGTATAACATTTCACTGAACAGTAAAGTTCAACAGCACATCTACGAAATAACCGCTGAGAGATGAGCATTGTTTTCATTTATGTTCCCCATTTTACCCATTAAACTATGTATGAGTTAGAATGTCAACATAAGGCATCATGGTTGCTATATCAGCATACAAATCATGAACATAAATAATAGTTAAGTCTTTAGAAATGTAAATCTTTTCACTTTACAACTCAAACTTCGAGTTAAAGAAGTGTCCGTTTTATTTTAAAGCTCAAAGGTTAAACTTAATTTAATAAAACTTTAAATGCTAACCATCTTAACAGAAATTCGCCTTTTAAATAACGTGAATGATCTTTCGTCAGTTTTAGAATTTTGTGAGTCCTGGGCCGAAAAAAGCCTTACTTATATACTAAAGGGTGGCCGAAGGCCGAGGCCGTGGCCGAAAATACAGAGAATGAGTGCCGATGTGCCGAAAATATGACGTCACGGCCTATAATGACGTCATCAAACAAGCCACCATTTGCATATTTCTGTTAAGAATGGAATTAAACGTACACAAAGTATATTAACACTTACATAACAATGGATTTTGTACATTGTGAGTAAAAATCATTGTTCTTCTTAAGGATTTAAACAGCAAAAGACTGTGTCAATACAAAAACAGACTGGTTACTTTTCCTTCAGAACGGTTTAAGGACAGTATGAAAACATGCGTTTAATGCAAACAATACTGTATGGATACGCATCAAATAAAGTGTTTTGAATGGGAATTGGAGCGACAGGCCATACTGGCGTTCATGAACAGATATGGCCTGTCGTGGCAATTCAGCGGCACCAAATAGGTACGACTTAAACAGGTTTTGACAGGTAAGTGTAACATCACATGTTTTAACTAACACGATAATGCTGGGGCATTACAATATATAGATAGAGTTATTTCGTTAGAGTAATTCAAAACGCTTGAATATATAAAAGATGCTTTGCAAATAAAACATGCTGAACATGCGATTTGTATTGGCCAGGACATCTACGCCATCACAAAAGAAGAGAGCAAAATGACAAATGACTGGTCTTATGGTAAACAAATAATAATTGTAAAGATTTATTTGCATAAAGAAAAAAACAAAACCCTTTACATTTGTTTAGATGTACATTAAATATTGGCTCGTAAACCGGACATATCTACAAGTTTCTGTTTTTAATTATCCGAAGTTACTTACAATGAAGAAAATGCGGAAACCCCAACACTGAGAGCGCAAGTGGCATACATATGTACCTTACAATTAATCGTTGATAAAACCATTAAATACTTCCGTTTTATCTAAAAAGAAACACCATGACAATTTTAAGTACACTGTCTTTGGAGGCGTCTGTAACCAGATTAAATTCATCAAACATTAATTCAATGATTAACTAATCCGCGAACTACATCGTTTTTTTGGAAGATCGATGCTCGCTTTTTTTTAATACCCTGGGATTATATGAGATTAAAGTTGAACCATGATGTTTCGTTGCGTGAGTGGAGAAATAGACTGAACGTGTTCAACAAATGTGATATCGTCTCCAGTCCGCGTAACGGAAATGCATCGTGTTCATCCCCTTCGTCCCACCTCAATAAATCTAGATTTTGCAACAGTACATGCTGATCGGGTCATTGACACGTTTAAATGAGTCATGTTTTGAGAAAACTTGGCATAATGCATGTGCGTAAAGTGTCATCCCAGATAGGCCTGTGCAGTCCGCACAGACTAATCCGGTACGACACTTTCCGCCTTAACTGGATTTTCGCTAAGAAGAGACATCATTTAAACGAAAAATTCCATAAACGCGTAAATTGTCGTCCCTGATAAGCCTGTGCGGACTGCACAGGTTAATCTGGGACGACACTTTACCGCACATGCATTATGCCCAGTTTTCTCAGAACGCGACACACAGTGATGCACACGTTCACATTTAGTTATGGGTTTTCGTATTTTAAAAAGCAACGAACACCCAAATAGACATAAAAACCAACCACTGGAATGTTTTGCTTTAATAATGAGAAAATCAATGATAGCGCGGGTGTAAGAAAGTACCGGTCAGTGAAATGAAGTAAACGGTTTGATATACTTAACCCATTTATGCCTAGTGGACTCTCCCATCCTTCTAAATTGGATCAATTTATCTCCAAAATTTGGGATGTCTAGTATATTTATTTCTATATTTAGAATATTTCGTTCAAAAATTCCTTTAAGCAAACAGCGCAGACCCTGATGAGACGCCGCATCATGCGGCGTCTCATCTGGGTCTACGCTGTTTGCCAAGGCCTTTTTTTCTAGACGCTAGGCATTAATGGGTTGACAAAACACGAAACACGCATTTTAGACATACAATATCCTTAGTTATGGATCGCACAGGTTTTCGCTTGAGAAATATGACGATATACATATATCAACTACATATTATATACTATGGTGAATAAGTATCGAAAACTGTCATAATAAGCATATTGGGTTCGTGCGTGCGTGCGTGCGTCCGTCCGTTCTTTCGTTCGTTCATTCATTCATTCGTTCTTTAATTCATTCATATATACCGTCAATAGCGAATAATACACTTATAAAATAACATGACGGTATGGGTTTAAAGTACGACATAATAATAAGTAGAGTTGATTTCTAAATTTTACTGAATCCATGGTAATTTCACAAAAGTTGTCCGCGTGCAAGGCTTTGTAAATTTATAGCGTTTTAAAGTTTTATAATATTTTGAAGAAGAAGTAAATATTTTACATAAGTAAAAAGTGGCATTCGCTTTCTATTCAAAAGTGGCAAATATCAGAGATCGATACAATTGCGATTCAGTGCTATTGTGTAAAATATTGATAAGAAACTCGCGTTGAATTGATAAATCTTTGATATTTTTATGGCATATGATGATTTTGTTTCAAGAGACACAGTATGTTATTTTTGCATTTTAATCTAATGTCCACAAACACATTTTATACAGCGCTTTTCGCTGTTTATGCAATTCTGCAAATTCTGATTTGTGCATGTCAATAATTATTCGGATTGTAAAAATAGATTAAACACACACTGAAACAACACCCAAAACGAAAAACACCTCATGTATTTTTGACATCTTTAATATGCAACCGATTCCACAAGTACATTTTACAGTCAGAAACTTTTATTATTTAGAGTCCGATATGGTAGTACCTAAGTGTGTTATTTTATATGTTTTTCATTTCTGAAACAGTTTACTATTGAAAACTAACGAAATCATTTACGTTACACATCAGTGGTAATTCGTAAGTTATACACAATCATACAATAACTATAAAAAAAACACGCACGAGGTTCAGCGTTTGTAATTTCAACGTTTTCTTGGTCATACAAAAAAAAATGTTGCTAGCGTTTAAGCAACTCGTTGTTTATGTAGCTCGCCCTTTGGGCTTGCAAATGTCACGATTATCTGCACACATGATATTTGCACAAAGAATTCGATGCTGGCACGTCATCTTATCGCACAATAAGAGAGAAAAGTGGATTATGGGGTACTTGCAATCTTGTTATGCATAGCACATTGAAGTAATAATATACATGTCTTGTATTTCCTGTTCTCCAGAATTCGTATGTTAGTTGATATGATACAAACTCTGCAACGGTAGAAAAAGAACAATATTAAAATATCAATGCTCTTTATGAATCTACATTAACAGATGTTCAAAAGGCATACAAATAAAATATTGAAACTCCAGCTGCACCAGCAAGAGAGAGACCATATGATAGCACGTAGTCCTGTCTTTTTGACAAGGAATTGCCAACCAACAGCTTTATCTTGGAATGAGCTCGCTTTTGGATAAAAAAAAACAACACTTAACTGCTGGTACAACCAACGCAGATCCTTTTTATAATCCTTAAAAAAATCATATGCCATAGCAACCCATATTATTTGAATGAAACTACCATTAGTTGATAAATGGACGAGCATTGTTTGAACCAAGAGATTAGTGTTTTTTCCAAAGTCTATCGGATTCCGGGATTAGTCTATTTCCAAACAGTGTGATACAGTACTAAAGCACGAGGCACACCACAAACACGCAATTAACGAAAAAAAACAAAAAACAAAAAAACTTGGGTCAACGGCTTGGAACGGTCAAGGCCGTGGGGTTAAACTAGATTAAGAAGCTTTTATTCTCACACTTGGCCCATAGTTATTCAGAAAACATCTTAGTGTAAATAAAAGTAACATAACAGCATTTCAATTCAAACAAAAAAGCATTAACATAGAATACATTTAAAATTAAATATCATTTAATTACTCAATGGTCAGAACGAAACCTGAGCAACACAATTCCAACTTACTTAGGTATGATGAAACGAAACTAAGACAAGGATCAACTACATCTCGTCTTTGATTAAAAGTTACAACTGCAATTGAAGAATGTCACACAATTGTGTTAGGAAAAAAGTAAATTATATGCATAATGTATATGAAAATTACTGAAAATAGTGCGTATAACGATTTTAAAATGACCACTTGTATTTATATATGTACATCTTTTACGTAATCGTGAAAACTTGGCATGTACCGTTGACTGTGTTCCAAGTGTAGTTTTGAATTTATTTGAACGTAAAAACATAAATTTTAAAATAGTTATAATTTTTCATTAAATAAAATCAAACATATGTCATAAAAATATCACAGATTTATCAATCCATCGCAATTAATTATCAATATTTTTCACAATAACACTTATTTTCAATTGTATCGATCTCGCAATCGGAGAACACGAGATGACATGTTTATTGGTTACTTGGAGTGTAAATTGCAATCAAGGGTACGGTAAAGATGATATTTTCCACTCTCTAATAGAAAGCGATTGTCACTTTTTACTTATGTCAATTATATTCCGGTTTTATTATTCTTCTTTAATAAATGCTTTAACTTTTAACCGCTGTAAATTTACCTGGCCTTCCACACGGACAACTCTTGTGAACTCATCATGCTTTCAGTAAATATATATTAACCATGCACAGAAATTAACACTATTTATTATTATGCTGTACTTTAAACTCATACCGTCAATGTTGTTTTAACTATGTATTATTCGCTATAAAAGGTGAATATGAATGAAGGAAGGAAAGAATGAACGACGAACGAACGGACAATCGGACCGCGGGACGAACGAACAAACGAACGAACGAATGAACCCAATATGTGAATGATGAAAGTTTTCGATACTTATTCCCCACAGTATATAATATGTAGTTGATATTTTATATCGTTATATTTCTCAAGCGAAAACCTGTGTTATCTATTACTAAGGATAATGTTTGCCTACAATTCATGGGTAACGTGCTCCAAAATGCTTGTCCCGTGTTGTATAAATATGTAATAACAATTCGTGCAACTTTCTTTGTTACACACAGATAACCATTGATTTTCTAATTATAGCGGCCATTAACGTGTTATGTAATTCACCATTCCAAAGAATGTTAGTTTGATGTTCTTTTTTTGTAAGTATAATGACTATGTATGAACAATAACTTATACACGTAGTTTTAAAATTTATTAATTCATATGCAGAAAGAGTAATCGATCCTATCAAAAGCGCTATCGAGGAGCTAGACAGACAGAATGCACATAAAATCCATAGGATATATTAAAAATATTTCTTAAGACATTGGTGTCCCTATAAAATGTTTTCTTTTCTAGGTGGTCCTTCATGGCGGCTTATTCTTAAGTGTCGCTCGCCCTCTATCGCCAGACCGCGGTCCATGTGGCCAAGCCTTGTCCAACTAATCCGTTCATCCGCGGGCTTGTCAGCACAGGAGTGTTGGTAGCACTCCTAAACATGTCCTGTTCGGTGAATGGACTGTTAAAACATACACATCAAATGGTCCGCGTGACGACATTATCTCACGGGGTGCCGTCGTTAACAAGTATTTTCGACGAGTTAATGTATACACTACAGTATAATGTCGGCAATTGCACGAATTAATAATAAACAGATTCTGACCTCGTCATTAGCACCGAGTATATGTCAGTTATTGTACGTGTATAATGTCGATTAATGCACGAACGCTCATTAAGAGGACTGAGGTCTCGCTCGTAATTATAATAAATCAGCACCGTAAGGAATTAATATGTTCGCAGCAAAGAGAGATTATTGGCATGAATGGCAAAAGAGGCGGTTCCTTGATCAAAGAGTACACGTAACCACCTAGCTTTGCAATTAATAAAGTAAAAACGGAAGAAAATCATATAGAACCTTTAATATCATTTGTGTGTACATTTATTTATCTTTCAGACGTGTATACTTCGATAATATCTTCAACAAATATGGTAATATTCACACATATTATAATTTTTGCACAAACTTATAGATGTTGATACATTGTATGTGAATAATATTTCATTTTGTTCGAAATCGTTGTGTCAGTTTTTTGTTAATCATACATCGGAGAAACACATAATAAACAGGAAAGGCAATGACACACGAGACTGCTTCAATGTGTTGCACATCACAGATCTGTAATTAATCCACTTTTCCCTATCATTGTCTTTTAAGATGACGTGCCAGAATCGACTTCCGTTGGCAAATACAATTGTGTACAATTACATGTTATTGTTTTATTTGAAACCCCACGGGCGTAATACATGTAGGCTTTATTCTTGACTTCGTGTTCTTGGGAAATTGTTATTTCCGTGCAACTTAATTATGAAGAAATTACAATATATACACAAATACGCCCTTTGGTTCCTGCTTTGGTAATACTTTTGGACTAGTCCGAAGTAAATAATCATACTAAACAAGTGATGTGTTTGTGAAACACTATTTCCAATTTTGAGCGATTTTGACCCATATATTTGACCTTTGACCTTGAAGGATGACCTTGACCTTTCACCACTCAAAATAATGCCAAATATCAAGTTGCTATGTTCAATATTGCAAATGTTATGGTAAATGTTAAAGTTAGCGCAAACAAACAAACAAACCAACAAACAGACAGGGCAAAAACAATATGTCCCCCAGTATAGACTGGGGGACATAAAAAGAGAAAAAAAGGTAATTGCATGCGTGCCGATTCAAATTATGCTTAAGATTACTCATGGCTATTGATGCTATGGATAATAAGATCGAAAAATAATTATAATGCGTGTTTAATATGCGCAGTGGAAAATATACAAATATGTTGCCTTTTGGTGACTCTCTCATATAATGATCTATTGTATACAGAGTCTGAATCGGTAAAGCGGCGATTTTGTGAAAGACAATAATAAACTAAAATAAACTGATAACGCAGCAAATACAATATATTCATTGCATAATAAATAATACAAAAAATCCCGCAAATACATTTTGGCACAATTTTAAATGCCTTTACGATTGCTTTTCATAAAGATATAAATATTCGAAAATCAATCGAGAACCCACGTTTTGAACAGTGAAAACAAGTTTTTAAAAAATGTGTCGCGACTTCACTTCTTTATATTGCACATAAATCGGTTCATTGTTTGTTCAAGCGTAGCGGGTCAAAATTGAAATACTATCATTTAATATTCAATTAAATAAAAAGAGTTTTGTGTTTGTTTTTGTTGTTGAAGAAGTTTTTTCGATCATTTTTTTATTTGTATGAAAAACAATATTTTTGTCGGATAATCAATGACATCAAACAAAGATGTTAACTTTGCTTACTGATGACAGGGGACATGGTACATGATAACGATTTTACTTTTTTGTTATCAAAAGTGCGCGGGCAGTTGTAAAAGTATTAAAGAAATGATCCGATCTAGATAAAGTTTATGTCAATATGGAATGCAATGATGTGTATATGCATTGATCAATACTACAATTGTTACTATTATCAGTACTATTAATGCTGCTTTTGATACAAAAACAAAGACGACAACAACAACAACAACAACAACAACCAATATGATGATTTTGATTTTTGTTCACTTACATTTTCCTTTCACGTACTTTATCAATTGATATTATTATAATATCAATTGATATTATGGTTTATTTATACTTTATTTAACAACTAACGAAATTAAATAATGATCACATTTCATGCTTTTATATATGTTACTATATAACTATATCATGTATACTCATGAACTTTATGTCTATTGTATCTTAAATAAACCAATAAACCAATATTAATTGTACAGCATGTCATTGTAACTGTTAATGAAACATCACACATTATAAAAGGAAGACGGTGATTACAGTCCTAAATTGCTCTCTGGTAAGCGCAGTGGTTGGTAAACCCTCTTCTCACATAAGCGACCCGGGTTCAATGTCCGCTCTGGGCGCATGTTAGTTTGGTTAATTGTCACCATACCGACATGTGGGGTTTGCTCCGAATACTCCAGCTCCCCAACCCCACCCACAGCACAAGACCACCCCACAGTACAAAAAAATTCTTTCATTGAAAAACTTTATACTAGTAGCTGGGAATTGCTGCTATAATTCAAAGTTCGTCCCAACTTGCAAGTCTAGTAAGTCAATTATGTACGTCTGCTGGGACACAATCCGGGTCCATTCACAATTTAGCTTCCGGCGCCTTATTATCATGTATCGGTCGGTGTAAATAATCGTATGTTAATATCACGTATGTATAAAATCTAAGATGCGGAATTCCACAATACATCGTCGTTATCAGATGAATTATAATTAGTGGAGAAATATGGCATTGCGACCAGAAAATTGATTATCGATCTAACCCAATAAACGTCAGATGTCAATATGGAATGGTGATACAGCAATTATTGTTATATTTAATGTCAAAGGTAAAAGATGCGACTAAATGATAATTATTGTACAAATTTGCATACAAAATATATATAATGTAAACAAACATAATGATATACATTTTTGTCGTGATTTCTGGGGGTTTATGGGGTAAACATAAAAAATTAATGCACTCGGAAAATGGAAAGTTTTCAGATATTTTTTATGAAAACGCTGCTGATGTTGTTTTTTGTAAAGTATATATTGTTATTCACTCTTTTGTCCAAATTGTATTGTTGATTTTCAGAAATATCTGAGAAAGGTCGGCATTTTTATTACATTTTTACGATGCACCAGTTAATCCCCACATCCATAAGGATTTTCTACGACATAAATCTTTCCAATCTCTATGCAACGTTTTTTTGTTATATGTGAAAGTTCATTATTCGAATATGATTGAGCGTATGAAACATGAAATAACGATCGGCACGAAAAACTGGTTCTAGACTGTAACATATCTAGTGCTTTCAAATATTATATGGAAACATAACTTTTTTTTACACTGGTTGGTCAAAAAATCTTCTTGGATTTTGTGTCAATTTGGCAGACTAGAACGATTTTCCAATGACTTCACGTATTTACGTGTGTTCACACATGTTAATGGTTACGTAACCTATACAGTAGTAGTGCGTATGTTAGGTTCTTAATATAATTTGAACGTTTAAAACAAATGTAAGAAACAACAACATATTTGTATATAACCTAATCATAAATGTGTCAGAAAGTATTTAAGATTTATACATTTTTTGACGTTCTCATCAATAGTTTACACAACAACACTGACTCTCAATCCACGATCGATCTGGCAATCGCAAAACACGAGATGACAAGGTAATTGGATAATTTGAATGCTAATGGTAAGTCCTAAATATGTTTCAAACAAACAAACAACAACACTTTTGTGCGATTTGCGAGAGACGCATATATTGTGGCCGCATGTGC